>PVLD010004752.1:0-121189 GCA_004027595.1 Dinomys branickii
CAGGAAGAGCGTTGCAAAACTCAGGTAATGACTATTTCTTTAGTTAGCATAATCAGCCCACGGTACAGCATGCTGAGTCATAAAGTACAAATCCAAGGAAGGTAATGCCTTTACTAAGTTAAAACTTTTCAGTTATTCTATTTTAATACAATGTAATAATATTTCTGTTGAAGTCATATTACTTTAAAAAAAAAATGAAGTCATATTACTTTAGTGGTAATTTTCACTCCAAAAATATCAAATCAAAACGCTGTGGTTTTTAGCAGAGGAAGTTATTTCATACAAATTAAGGTCTTTTACAAATATACTATTTATTCTTTTAAAGTGAGTTCCTCATGCACACAGGTCTAGTTTGCAGCAGCATGGCAACTGTGTACATTGGAGGTGGCTTTGCTTTGTTCTTGGGTTGAACCAAAGCCAGGTAGTCTCAACTCCTGAAAAGCTTCAACATTCTACCTTAAGAAGCCAGTACATCAGTAAGAGACTTACTGGTATTTGTATTGACTTACTGTCAATACCAATTTTTTCCAAGTACTTTTTTAAAAACGGAGCCATTAAAAACTGTTGGTGCACGCCTGTAATCCCAGCACCTGGGCAAGAGGATTGTTGAGAGTTGGAGACCAGCTTGGGCTACAAAATGAGCTCAAGTCCAGCCTGAACTGCTTAGCAAGACCCCGTTTCTTTAAAAAAAAAAAAATACATTTTCACATTGTTATGGTTGATACATTGTGTCAACTTGAGGAGTCTAACTGCTTGGCCAAGCAACTCAGCAGTTCTACATCCTGAGCCTGTGCAAAAGGCGGGCACTGAGATGGTGTGGGCATTGGCAAATAGCCGACATACAATATAAGGAGAGAAAACAGGCTGCTCCCCTCCCCTTTTGCTGTCTTATGCCACCTTGAAGTGTTGCCCCGGTTCCCTGCCACCCTGCTTTAGAGCCCACTGACTATGAACTGAAACCTCCACTAACTGTGAGCTAAATAAACCTTCCCTTCCTTAATTTTGGGCATTGGGTATTTTGTCTCAGCAACCAGAAAAAAGTAACCAAGACACACATAAATAATGGGACCCTAACAATTAGTTGTTTCAAGTCAGACTGACATCAGGTGATCCCTGTGACTTAGAACCCCTGTATCTATATATTTTGGTGAAAATCGCAAAGCCTGATTCCAGCTTATCAAAAAATTTTTCCTAAAATATGTATTTTTAAAAATAACAAACAAATGTACTGTCAGACTGGAGAAACCTGGGGCACCTGGTGCTGTATACCGTCTTTATCATTTCTCTACAAATGCTGCCGCTGCCATTGTGCTGCCTCTTGCTGAAGCTGCCAACTCTTCAATATCATTACCTAATTGATATATCACCCATTCCATTGCCTCTGGGCCTTTATTAACATTTGATGATATCATGCTTGCCCTCAGCCCTTCAAGGTAACTGCTAAAGCTGACCCCTTTCACTGCGATTGTGGCTTCCCGAGTCAAAATAGTTTTTCCTGGCTCCTAAGGATGTGGTTTGTACATATGTAAGTCTCTCATCTACTGAAACCATATTTGTAAGTGAAATATTAGTCTATTTCAGTCTTATTATTTTCTCTACAGGCTCAACTACAGAATGTTGGGGGATATAGCTTAGTGGCATAAGCGCCTGCCTGGCAAGCTCAAGGTCCTGGGTTCGATTCTCAGTACCAAAAACAAAACAAAACATATGTTTTGGTTCTTACTGCAGCAATAACAGAGTTTGCAATGGAAGGCAGTCCCAGCTCTGTGCTGAGGCTGTGCTGTGCAGCTTTCCAGAGGGATCTGCATGTCTGTCCGGCACATCAACTCCAACCACACTCATGTTCATAGGGCTTGGGTATTTTGAAGCTGTTGTAACAGTTTCCCCCAGTGTGATCAAATACGTGCTCCAAAGTCCAGAACTTCATGGTGCCAGCAGCCTGCTTGATGTTCAGGTGGTGCCTGGGGACAGTGACACACAGAGATACATGGGCCTTGCCCCACACAGTGAAAGAAAACCTGTCAAAAATGAGAAAAGAGTTAATGACCACTGATCTTCACTATTAGCCCAAATGTGAAGAGCAGATCAGATTTCCACACTTTCCGTAGCAGCACTGGAGTCTTCTTTTTTGAAGAGAAATCTCAGTTCTTCCAGAGACTCACAGGAATAGCTTTCTCTTTTTAAAGAATGATCTCAGATATTGAGCTTTTTGGAGGGATATCTGAACCTTTTCTTTGGAGACTTTGTATCTTTTCTTAACTAGACTATTGCAAGGGAAAAGGCTCCAGAGGAAACCTATGAGAGGCTGGAGGCCTTTACGTGCCCTTCCTTGCTTGGGTACTGCTTTTGGTTAGGAAATCAGCTGGGGTCTTTTAATCTAATAACTATTGGCAGAGCAGAATTTGCCCTACCAAGTATTCCATTATACCATGCAGCAGGACCCATTTGTTGTCTAATTTGGTCAGGAAGACCTGGTGCTGTCCCAACAAGTAAAATTTATTCTGGCCTTACCCACAATTTGAGAATTGCCCTCAGTTGTACCAGTAAATCTCTCCTAGCATGGGGGTAGGGCACTGACAAAGTCAGAAACTCATGGTTAAACATTTGGCCTTCAAAGTGACACTCAGGTGGCACATGCCTGTAATCCCAGCACTCAGGAGGTTGAGGCAGGAGGATGGTTGGGAGTTCGAGACCAGCCTGGGCTACAAAGTGAGCTCAAGGCCAACCTAAACTGCATAGTGAGACCCTGTCTCAAAAAGACAAAAAAGAGAAAAACCAGCAACAAAGTGACACTCAGCACCACAGCTGTCATGGGCAAGCACAGGATGTCATCAAGGAGATAAGATAGGACAAGGAATTTTGCAGGTCCCAGTACATTTGGGGACACCCAAAAATTTCTATCAGACACTTCACAGATTTTTCCCACTGTTATGGTTTGTGTCTTGATGTCCCCCAAAGCCTCATGTGGTCATGTAAGGTGAGCTTTTTGGAGGTGGCTGAATCTAGAGTTTGTGATTGACTCATGGTCCAGTGCTGGGATTATGGGTGTGAGTGTGACACTCGCCCTGGGACAGGTAGCCTGCATATCATATAAGGGAGGGAAAGAGGCTTGCTCTCTCTCTGTCCTCCCTTTCTGCTGTTGTTGCTTTTGCTATCTTTCACCACCATAAAGTATTGCCCCTCATTATGCCACCCTGCCTTGGGGCCAGCTGAGTATGGACTAAAACTTCCACAAACTGTGAGCTAAATAAACTTTTCCATCCTTAATTTTGGGCATTGGTTACTTTGTACCAGCAATGAGAGAAAATTAACTAAGACACCCACTGAGATGCAAGACTGCCAGAGAACTTTGACCACAAATGTTTATTAACATCTTCCCACCTAACGTCCCCTGCCTTCTTTTAACCCTATAAAAAGGACCCGCTTCTCTTTGTTCCCTACGGATGGCCTTATCACCCTCTGTCACCTGCACCTAGTTATTAATCAGTATGCCTTGTTGCTTTCACAAAAGCCTGTTGAGTGGTCTCATGCCTTTGCTTGCCCCAAGTTTGTTAGCTTCTTTTTTCCTTTTTAAAATTATTATTAATGTTTACTGGTACATTTTAGGTATACATAGTGATCATACTAATTATGGGGAATTTTGCACCCATTATTTCTTAAAGGGATAGTACAGAGTTTTTTCCTCCTGTAGGAAGAAAGGAAAAGATTCCTCTCTCTGGTTTTCCACAATCCTATATGGTGTTTAAAATCAGAGGTGTAGCTGGTAAGCTCAGTTATTTAAAGGAAAATGAGATAGAGGCAAAAAAAGATGGGGCCAGGGATACAGTTCCGTGGCACAATACCAGCCTGGCAAGTGCAAGGTCCTGAGCTTAATTCCTGGTACTGATAGGACAAGAGAGACTCCATTTTCATTTTAACCCATATTAAGAGAAGTCACTTAAGTTCACTTAAGCTATAGTTGACACCACTCTTCACCCCCTCCCCTTGGTTAGTTACCAACACACTTAGAGCAGAGTCATAAAATGGGAACAGAACGAACAGGACAGATTGGGAAGTAGGCTAAAAGTTAAACTACAGTGATCATGAGGAATCTGGCTGTCCAACAGCTTCGGGGAAAGGTAAACTTTGTGATAATTGTGTGACATTCTTGTAAGATTCCCAAAATGGGGTAATGATTACTATGGAAACCTAAAACTGTGCTTAAATCTGGGTGAGATCCAGATTGGTGCAGACATCTTCTCTGGCTCCTGGTTAGAGACTGTCCATTAGCCAGCTCCACAAAGCTTTGTTCATTCCTGACTTTTCAGTTTTCTTGTGAGTGCCTTTCTCATTGAACTCACTTGCCATATCAGTACCAAAAAAAAAAAAAAAAAAAAAAAGATGGCAGTGACTGATGACCCATGCCCAAGTAAAAGTTACTTAGTCATGCAACAAGACAAGATGGCAACTGCCATGTGGTAAAGTAACGTGACAGCACCCCTGACCAAAACACAAGCCAAGAAAAAGCTATTTACAAACTAGGGTGCTTGGAGTAAAAGTGAAGTGCAGGAGAGAAACTGGCTCTGCCAAGCAAGCTTGGGCCTACTAGAAAAGGAAAAGCCAAGATAAAAGAACACCCTGGAGATAAAAGATAAAAGAACACCCTGGGCTATTGTGAGGAAAAGCCACCATAGCAAGCTCTTCATAGCTGCCTCTTCTTTTATGCTTTCCAAATCTTGAGGAAACCTGAGAGGACTTCTGTAAGGAATGGTGAGAGTCAAGAACAGTAGAGACCGCCAGGCTTGTGGAAAGGCAACAGAGCATGGAACATAGCACATAGTATTGTGCCTGGGTACAGGCAGACAGAGGGCAAAAAGGCCATCTATGGGGTGCAGAGAAAAAGGGAGCGTTTTTCTAGGGCTTGGACAAAGGGAGTCAACTGCAGAGATCAGGTAAGGGACTTCAGGTGATGAGGTTGGGGCAAACATCTGTGGTCAGAGTTCTCCTGGGCCTCAGCAGTCAAAGTCCTCAGGGTGTCTGGTGTAAATATACAGATGTTTCCAGATGTCCTGCAGCTTGGAAGAGTCAATGATCTGTCTCATCTTTTCTTTATGACATCCTGTCTGGTATTTTACCTAGGGCAGTAGCACCAGCGCTGAGCTGGGTTTCCTCTGAGAACAGGAAACCTCTGGGTTTCCTACTCACAACCAGGTTGGGTCCTGGGAAAGTCATGTCCAAGTTGAGCCTGAAAATTTCTACATGCAGGTCCTGAGAGCCAATGCTAGGATCCCATGTGTCAGCATCCTGTCAGGTCTGGGCTATCCTATCGGGAATCTGCTTGAGTTCTTGGGAAGAGTTCAGGTGCAGGACTTTGGAAATTATTCTGAGCATGTGTTCTGGGATTTTATAATTATAAATCTTATAATCTCCCACCCATGATAATTCTTTTCTCTGTGGATTTCCTATTCTGGGCATCTCATATTCACAGGATCATACAGAATATGAACTTTGTCGCCTAGCTTCTTTTGGTTGACAATTTTTTCTAGGATCACTCATCTTGTAGCAACTATTAGCACTGTTTATTCCATTTTGGGGGGTACTAGGAATCGAACTCAAGACCTTGCACTTGTCAGGCAGGTGCTTGTGCCTCTGAGCTATATCCCTGGCCCTGTTTATTCCATTTTTATGGCTGAATAATATTCCATTGTATGGCTTTTACCCATTTCATTTACCTACCCATTCATTAGCTGATAGATACTTGAACTGTTTCCACTTTGGGACCAATCTGAATAATCGTGCTGTGAACATTCATGTACAAGTATGTGTTTGAATATCTATTTTTAGTTCTCTTGAGTTTAGACTTGGGTTGGAATTGCTGGCCCCTATAGTAACTCTTTTTATTACTGTTTTGTTGTGTTGTGTTTTGAGACAGGATCACAATGTATAGTCCAGGCTGGCCTTACACTCACCATCCACCTGCTTCAGCCTCCCAAATACTGGAATAACAGTTCTGGGATTGGACCCAGGGGCTCTTACATGCTAAGCAAGCAATCTACCACAGAGCTATACTGTCAACCCCATGAAGTAATTAACTGTGCTTAACTTTTAAATATCTAGTCCTTCCCTTTAGTAGCACAATTTAAACTCTTTAGGAAGTATTTGTTGTCTCATGAAACTTCAACAAGAAGACAAGAGGAAAAACTACTCATCAATTTTTTTTTTGATATGGGGTCTCCATGTGCAGTTCAAAATGGCCTCGACTCACTATGTAGCCTAGACTGATCTCAAACTTACAATGATCCTCCTGCCTCAGCCTCCTGAGTGCTGGGATTACAGGTGTGTGCCACCATCCCCAGCCTCATTAGTTGTTTTTAATTTTAAAAATTCAGCTGGGTGTGGTGGCTAAATTTATAATATAGCCCTTCCCCCAATGGGGCTAAAACCCTTGTGACTACAGAGCAGCTGACAGCTGCAAGAGTCTCTGGGTAACTGGGCAGAGAGAGTGGCGCCTGAGAATAGACACGTTCAGACATTTCCTCAATTCTGTTTCTCTTCCTGGGGCTGCCGGAATCTCAGGGGAAACTCCCAACTCTAAACTGACACCCCACTTTTACTTGTCAAAGAAACTGTCTTTTTTTTTTTTTTTTTTTTTTGGCACTGGGAATCAAACTCAGGACCTTGTACTTGCTAGGCTGGCACTTGTGCTGCTGAGCTATATTCTCAGCCCAGAAACTGTCATGAATGACGGAATGTCATTTATCTGACAGAATTTCTCGCACTAGACTTGGCTGAGCAAATCTTTGAATTTTCATTTCATTCGTTCCTTTATTTCCTACATCGCTTGTAAACTGGTTAGTTAGATCTAGATTCTTGATTAGATCCATGTTCAAATTTCTGGCAAGAATAATTCATAGATGGAGCTTTGTGCTTCCCATTGCAACACACCAGGAAGCAGGTAACGTCTGCATGGCCTGCTTTTAGTGAGGTTCAGATTATTTGAAAATTCTTGTCTCTTTCAATCTAATCCATCTATCCATTAAGTCCTTCATCAGTATTTTACCTAATGGCTTTCACAGCCACGGATGTTCATTTTTCCAAATCTATTATTTCATTACAGATTGGAAAGTGCTAATGTTCTAATAGCCCTTTTGCATTCATTAACTGGAACTATTCTATAAAGAAATTTTTCTCTATCAGATTATTCCAAAATTCAATTAGTATAAGAATTCTACAATAAGTGCTTATTTATAAATTTTGAGGGTAATGAATTGGCCCTTATTCAAAATCAAACAATAAGTGTTATGCTTTGTTTTGGGAGTGGCCATATGTGATCAGGAACTCATAGACTTTTACATTTTTTACTTAATTTCCAAGTACTATTTTCCACTCTCAAAGTAAGAATTTCCAGATTTTCCATTAAATACTATTATGATCTATTGGTGGTTTTTTTTTTCACTTTAACTCAGGCTTCTTAAGTTTTTGAGGCTTAATAATTGAATTCCGCTTGCAATCCAAGAATACTGGTTAATATTCTATACCAACCAACCTTGGTCTATCCTTAGAATGGTGAAACGCAAATGAGGAGGCGAGGGACAGTCACTAGGTTCTCCATCTCTAGGCAGATGGGTGGATTAGTTCTTTCCTGGAACCAGCTCAGAAGGCCTGACTTTTCCCTACTCTGCTTCAATACTGTCCAACTTGAAAGAATCCCCCACCTGCTGAAGAACACATGCAGATGTAGAAGACAAGGTTGTCTTCTATTATCATCTTTTGCTCTAAAACCTGCCCCAGCTCTACCTGCTAGGCTTGCCAATCACTTGGTCCTTTCTTTCCCGGGTCACAGGGGGGGACCTGGGCCCCAAACCGTTTTCTTCAACCAAGCCCTGGAATTTCATGTGGGTTACTCTGTTCCCTGGAATTACCAGCTGTTAGTCATCTCTGCCAACAAAGCAAAAAGAAAATGAAGTATGGACTTTGTGTCTCAATCCCTGGACCATAACTAGTCACAAGCACAATAAAGGTCGTCTCTCCTCCTGGGCTTACTTTGTGGATCATTAGTTCCATTTTCACTAAGTTAATGTGTCTTTTTTCTTTCACTTAAAACTAAAACATCCTTGAACCATGTGTGGTGGCATATGTCTATAATCCCAGCACTCAGGGGCAGGGATTTATCTCAGGGGTGCAGGGCCTGCCTGGCAAGTGTGAGGTCCTGAGTTCAATTCCCATTATAAAAAAAAAAAATCCCAGTACTCAAGGAGCTAAGGTAGGAGGATCACCATAAGTTTGAGGCCAGCCTAGGCTATAAGGTGAGACTCTGAATCAAAAAAGAAAACATAAAAACAAAAATTAAAAAATATCCTTGCCGGGCATGGTGGCACATGCCTGTAATCTCAGCACTCTGTGGAGGCTGAGGCAGGAGAATTGTTGTGAGTTCGAGACCAGTCTGGGTTACAAAGTGAGCTCAAGGCCAGCCTGAACTGCAGAGAGAGATTCTGTCTCAAAAAGACATAAAAACAAATAAATAAATACTTAACCCAAAGAGAGAGACAAAATCCTAAAGGAAATGTATAGAAAAAAGAGAAACTTAGATGAATGACACAATGTCAAAACCGTTTGGAGAACTTTTTATTCCCACATCTTGTACTCCGAGTAACTACTTTAAAAATAACAATACACAATGTATTATTGTTATTCTCCTATTGTTATGAGATGTTCACTTTTTTCCACGAAATAGCAAACAATATATATATATATATATAAATGCATCTGTACTGAGTATGCACAGACTTCTGTCCTTCTCATTAGTCCCGAAGCAGTACAGTATAACAACTATTCACATAGCATTTTGTACTGTTTAGGTATCGTAAGTAATCTAGAGATAATTTATAGTATACCAGAGATGGGCGCTGGGGATATAGCTCAGTGGAATAAGCGCCTGCCTAGCAGGCGCAGGGTCCTGAGTTCAATCCCCAGTACCGCCAAAAAAGAAAAAGAACAAAAAAAAAACCAAAATGTTTGGAGCTGGGGATATAGCTCAGTGGAATAAGCGCCTACCTAGCAAGCGCAGGGTCCTGAGTTCAATCCCCAGTACCGCCAAAAAAAAAAAAAAATATATATATATAGTATACCAGAGGATGTTGGTAGATTATATGCCATTTGATTTTACTATTATTTCTTTGAGACAGGGAATCGAACTCAGAACCTTGAGCTTGCTAGGCAGGCGCTGTGCCACTGAGCTACATCCCAGCCCCATGCCATTTTTATGTAAATATCTGAGCACCCCTGGCTTGTGAGTTTCCAGGGTGGGGCAATGTTATCAGCAAAGTGGGCCAGCAGGAGGAAATTCAGCACGTATGTGAGGCCACTGCTTCTTTAGGAAATTGAGGCCTTATTTATAATACCTTCCACTTGCTGGACATCACACTCAGACAGAGCAGCACTAGAAAAAGAGAAACATGTTCTTTTCTCTCTTAAATATGAGGACTCCTTTTCCAGCAGACCTCCCTCCCATCTCCTCACAGCCAGATTACTTATCCATTACCAAAGCACAGGCGGAGAGAGGATTATCATGTAGTGTCACTCCTACCAGACACACCTCTGAAGTGGGCACGGACCGTGCTCCCTTGAGTCACATCTGGGACAGACACAAGAACTTACTGCTGTGCAGTGGCCAGGAAGGAGGTCCCTTTCACACCTCCACAGTCAGCCATGAGGGCACTGACACTCTCCAGCAGATGGCAGTGAAGTGCTTAGGGAAAGGCACCTTTCTCTAAGCAGTGGACAAGGGTAGTCAAGGCTACGCTATCTATAGGTTTTATAACCACAGATTCTGTCACCCACAAATCAAAACTACCCTCTTCAAACATTTTAAACATCATCATTACTTAAACAACAGAATATTATGATTTACATAGTTTACACTACATTAGCTATAAGTAGTCTACAGTCTCAAGTGTATAGGATGGTAGTAGCACCCACCTATAATCCCGGCACTCAGGAGGCTGAGGCAGGAGGATCACTGAGTTTGGGACCAACCTGGGGTACATGCTGAGTTCAAGACCAACCAGCCTGAGCTACATAATGAGACCCTATCTCAAAAATAAATAAAGTATATGGGATGGGCTGGGGACACAGTTCAGTAATGGAATGTCAGAGTGCTACCATGTATGAAGGCCAGGGTTTGATACCTGACTACAAAAACAAAGGATTTTTTGAAAAACCTTTATGAGCCAGGCTTGGTGGCCCATGCCTATAATCCCAGAACTCAGGCTGAGGTAGGATTGTTGCAAGTTTGAGGCCACCCTGGGCTACATAGTGAGTTCAAGACCAGCCTGAACTATATAGCAAGACTCTGTCTCAAAAAGTCAAAAATAAAAAATAAAAATAAATGAAAAACTTTACAGGCTAGACTTGGTGGCACACGCTGTGATTGGAGCACTTGGGAGGCTGAAGCAAAATCATAGCAAGTTCGAGGCCAGCCTGGGCTACATACATAGTTGAATTCAAAAACAGTCAGGCAGGGCGGTACACACCCGTAATCCTAGCACTCAGGAGGGTGGGACTGAATTGCCTTTTGAATTTGAGGCCAGTGTAGGCTACATATTGTGACCCTATCTCAAAACAAACGAAGCCAGGGATTTAGCTCAGTAGCATAGCACCTGTCTGGTGAGCATGAGGTCCTGAGTTTGATTTGTGGTACCAAAAAGCATACAAGTGTATGGGAGGATGTACACAGGTTACATGCAAATACTATACCATTTTATACAGAGGACTTGGATGTGCATGGATCTGGCCATTTGGGGATGAGACCAGGAAACTAATGTTCTATGGATGTCAAGGAAAGGGGGTGTACTCTAGATATACCACAAAATCAAGATCCTCTTGGGAGGGGTGCAAGTGGAAAATGAGTGCCTGGTAGGTACCAAAAGTTCTGCAAGTAGAGAATAAATAACCTAATTTACAGTAAACCATTAATAGGGGGTGAGTTCTGTTGTAAGGAAATAATCCACTCTCCGTTTAAGAAAAATCTTAAAGATCTTTATTCAATTCCAGTGTAGTTAGTCTGAAAATCAACACTAGGTAAACAGATATCCTTAAATGAAAATCATTATAAAATCCACTATTATGAATAGTTGAAAATAAAGTGTCAAGATTTATTTTTGTAAGGGCTGGGCGTGGTGACACACACCTACAATCCCAGCACTTGGGAGGCTGAGGCAGGAGGATCACTGAGAGTTCGAGGCCAGCCTGGGCGACATAGTGAGTTCAAGACCAGCTTGAATTATATAGTGAGACTTTGTACCAAAAAATTTTTAAAAAGATTTGTTTTTAGAAAAGGGAACAAGGGAGGGTTGGAGGGGGGAAAGAAGTGAAAAGTAAAAGATGAGAAAAGAAGGACTACATGGAAACACAGCTTTTGTAAATGAGGAAGGCAGGGGTTGAAGGGAGGGCAGGGGAACGGGGAAAAATCTAGTTATATCATGTACAGGTACAGATTCTCTATGATGAATGTAATCACTATGTATTTTATTGGTATCTAAAAAATACCAATAAAAAAAGTTACTGTCAAAAACATTTTTTTTGGAGATTGAAGATGGCTCTGTGTTGCCCACGCTAACCTGGAGATAGATCCTTCTGCCTCAGCTTCCCAAGTAGCTGGGTACAAAACTGCACCTGGCTCAAGAAAAAATTTGTAAAGTAGACCTATATAATCAATTTTTTTTGTTCCTATAATTTCTACCCTCTTTTCTTAATACCAAAACCAACAAATGGTTCTATAATCTCACTGGTTTGCTCCTAACGCAGGAATCTGGATCAGTCACAGCCAGGTCAGTAGTATATGCAGCGTGTGCGATGAAACGGAATCCTTTTCATGTCGTCCCTGTGGTCCCGGGCGTAGTCCCATAGGTAATAATCCAGGAGGATAGAGTTGATCTCACCATTAGGCTTTTCACTCTGTTTTTCAATAAGCTCCAGAAGACAATCACGGATCAGCTCGACACACCACAGTGAGCACCCTCTGATTTCCACCTCTTGCTTATCTCCGTAGGAGAGCATTTCTCCTACAAGGGTTAAAAATGGAGGAAAAAATCAGTCCTCAACCTAGGCATGAATGCGAAGCTACCTATTATATTTCATGTGAACAAGGGCCAAATCTGTCTCAGTCTTCACAAGACCTAGCCTCACACCCTGCACGCACTAATTCCCCAAATAAACAACCAGTAAACAGATGTAGCTTTTTCTAGGCAGTGTGCCACTAAGGAGGCTGAGGCAGGAAGATCATGAGTTTAGGACCACCTTGGGCTACACAAACAACAAGAAGCCAGCCTGAGCTACATTGCCAAGCCCTGTCTCGAAAAACCAAAGTTTAGCATGTTTCCATATTTCTCTAATTTTATACTTGCAGTCTAATTTTTATGTGAATTGTTCTAATTCTCAAGTGTTAAATACTGATGAAGAACCAATTTAGCTGGGTGTATTGGTGCATGCCTGTAATCCCAGCATTTGGGAGGCTGAGGCAGGAGGATCATTGCAAGTTCGAGGCCAGCCTGGGCTACAAAGTGAGTTTAAGGCCAGCCTGAACTGCATAGCAAGACCCTGTCTCAAAAAAAAAAAAAAAGAGAACCAATTTAAATTGGGTATGGTGGTGCATGCCTGTAATCTCTGCACGCGGGGCTGAGGCAAGAGGATCTCGAACTGGAGGCCAGCCTGGGCTATTTAGTGTATTCAAGTCTACCCTGGGCTGTGTCATGAGACTTTGCCTTTAAAAAAAAAAAAAAAAAAAAAAGAATGCTTCAAGACAGAAAGGAGGAGTATATGGCTCCCTGGAAAATAACACCATGCTGGTTATGGTGGCGCTCACCTGTAATCCCAGTGCTCAGGAAGTTGAAGCAGGAGGACTGCAATGAGTTTGAGGCCAGCCTGAACTACGTAAGTGAGTTCAAGGCCTGCTGGAACTACATAGTAAGACCTTGTCTTAAAAAACTAAAAAAAAAAAAAAAAAAAACGAAAAGAAACACCATGATAACTGTTGTCCTTTTTAAAGGTAGACAAGAATAAGCACTGTAAAACAAAACAAATGAGGGAACAGGACAAAATGGACTGCCCAAGGAAACATAAAACCTGGTCAAGTCAACCACAGGAATAATGATACCTTTATATTCTGTATTATTATTTGGGAAGATATAAATCCATTTCACTGCCAGGTGTGGTAGCGCATGCCTGTAATCCCTGCACTCTGGAAGCTGAGACAGGAGGATCGATGGTGAGTTTAAGGCCAGCCAGGGCTACAAAGTAAGTTCAAGGCCAGCCTATACTAAAGTATGAAACCCTGACTCGAAAAAAACATCATTTCACCAGAGAAATTATGCAATAGCAAAACTACTTTCTTTTAAAAGTAAAAAGGTCACATAAAATCCTAGGTACAAAAGAAAAGTTAACATGAAAATAGTACATTTTTCTCGTACCAAGAAATGGGTTCTTCTGGCCAGGCATAGTGGTACACACCTCAGCATTCTGGATGGAGGCTGAGGCAAGATTGCCAAGAGTTTGAGGCCAGCCTGGACTACACAGAAGTTCAAGGCCAGCCTAAACTACACAGTGAGACCCTGTCTCAAAAAAGCAAAATAAAACAAAGTTTTATTTAAAAAAAAAAAGTAAAGAACTTAAAAAATAAATACAAAACAAGATAATTTTCACACAAACTTCTCAACCTAATTTACCTATCCATGCATATAATGAGGCTCCCTGTCTTGAATCAATGATCATTTCCATTACCGATGAGCAAGAAAGGGAAGGGAGTGACCTGTGTGAGAACCTAGGGGCCCCTAAGGAGCCCCCAACTCACAGTGTAATCTATGTGAGCTATGTCTTCGCCCACCCTTTCATCTACAACCCAGTGTGCTCTCTAGCTCTTTGAACACCCCTTCCGTGTTACACCTGGATCACAAACCTTCAGGGAGCGTGAACCTAGGATTCATTTTCCTAGGCTCTGAAACTATAATGTTCAAATAGCTCAACTATTACCAAGGTCCATATCCCACAGTAATAAGAACTGGGCACAGTGGAACTTGCCTGTAATCCCAGTTACTCTGGAGGCTGAGGAGCTCCAGGCCAGCCTCGGTACATAGTGAGTTCAAGACTAGCTTGGACTATACAGCAAGATCCTGTCTCAAAATAAAATAGGGTTGGCATGTAGCTCAGTGATAAAGCCCCTGAAACCCTGGGTTCAGTCCCCAGTACTGGAAAAAAAATCCCAGTCATTTGCTCTATATTTTACTTGCCCTTGCATTTTTCTTTTGTGATTTTTTTGAGAGAGGGACTCATGTATCCAGGCTGGCCTCAGGCTGGAGATTCTCCTGCCTCAGCATTCTGAGTGCTGGGGATGTAGGTGTGTGCCACCGTGCCTGCTTTGATTACACTTTTATCAATAAATAGTGCCATTTTTTTTTTTTTAAAGCAAAGAGTTTTTTGTGAAAGAAACTAAATGCATTCGCAACAATCATGGAATAACAGAGACTGGCTCAGTCGCGGCTACAGACCTCTGCAAAGCTTCTCCAGCAGTTCATCAGAGTACTTCAGGGCGCCAAGGTGGGCCAGGACCTGCGGCAGTCGGTAGTCGGCAAACATGGTGATGCTGGCGATGTCCGCGAAGCAACCGTCCCCTTTGCCCTCTAGCACGCTCCAGGTGTCCGCCACAAGGATCTGCGCACGTTTGTAGAAAGAAACTCTTTTCCCCTGATGAATGGAGAAAACATAAATGTTCCCTGGTGTCTGAGAGGTTGCTGTATGCTTTTTAAAAGGCACAAGAATGTTCCTTTGTTGTGAAGTACAGACCTTTCACAGTAAACGCAAGGATCTAGTTAACATGTAATAATCTCTATCATTCCCGTTTTACTTCCTTTACTTCCTGTTTTCTTCACCGCATACAAGATAAATTACATGACCCCATTATTGTGCAATACTTTTTCAACGGTGTTATTTCATATGAATTCAAGGCCAACCTAGGCCACTCAGTAAGACCCCTGTCTAAAATAAAAATTAAAAGTGCCGGGGGTGCAGCTCAGTGATACAGCATTGCTAGGCTCAAGCTCCAGTTCCTCAAAAAAGAAAAAGAAAGGTATAGCTAGTGCCCTGGATCCAAACCTACTCTTACTACAGCAAAATTTCTTTCTTTCTGTTTTTTTTTTGGTACTGGGAATCCAGAATTCTACTCAGGACCTTGCACTTGCCAAGCAGGTGCTGCTGAGCTATATTCCCAGCCCTGACCCAAAATTTCTTAAAGCCATCAACATTGAGAATTTTAGCTGAGTGTGGTGCCACACGCCCATAATTCAAGCACTCAGGAGGCTGAGGCAGGATAGCAGTAAGTTCTAGGGCAGCCTAAACTACACAGCAAGACCCTGTCTCAAAAAAGAAGAAAAAGAAAAAGAAAAAAGAAAAGAAAAAGAAAACTTACTACAAAATTCTGGGCAAAATACACTAGGAATCAAACTTACATAACAAAATGAGCGCTAACATCAAAGAAAATGTATAAATTGTTGCATCACAATCACTGTTGCCAATGGTAGCAGATTAACATAATCACAAAAACTAAGTTATAATTCATTTAAAACAAAAAAAAGAATACAAAGTTAAGATTCATGTGAAAAATTTAAAAATTCAATCTACAAAACATTTTCTTTGTAAGCTACTTGTGGTTCTGGTAAACCCAAATTATTTGAGTTCATCAAATTCTGGGTCTCAGAAATACGACTCAGGGTACACCCTGGGTTCCATTCCCAGCACCACAAACAATAAAAATAAATATGAGAAAAAAAATTCTGGGTCTCTAAAATACTAACCAGCATCACTGAAAATACCAGTCAGTTTCCAAATAATTCCCTATATATTTGCTAATATTGCTCTGTGAAGAAAATATTTTTAAAATAATACCTTCATAAAATAATTGTCAGGCCAGGGATACAGCTCAGTGGCACAAGTGCCTGCTTGACAAGTTCAAAGTCCTGAGTTCAATTCCTGACACCAAAAAAAAAAATTGTCACTAGGAAATTCTATGACTGTGATTTAACTTACATTTCACCCTGGTACTGGGGATTGAACTAGGGCCTTTAACCCTGAGCTACATTCCCAAACCTTTTTATTTTTTCAAGACAAGGTCTCACAAAGTCTCTAATTTGTCCAAACTGATCTTGAATGTGCAATCCTCCTGTCTCAGCCTCCCACCATAGTAGGATTACAGGCACGTGCCACCATCCCCAGCTAATTTACCTTTTAAAATTTTTTTAAATTCTTCTTTACTGAATTTTGTTTTTGGCTTTTTGAGACAGGATCTCATTATCTAGTTCAGGGTGGCCTTGTGTTCCCTGTGTAGCACAGGCTGGCCTCGAACTCAGCAGTGCTCCTGCCTCGACCTCCTGAGTCCTGGTATTACTGGACTGCGCCACCATGGCAGGCTCTATTTTTTAAATATGTAACTGATACACCAAAAACATAAAAATTGGACAAATTAGTGGGTTGATACATATATACATGCTAGGTGTGGTGGCACATGCTTGTAATTCCAGCACTTGGGAGGCTGAGGCAGGAGGCTTGCAGTGAGTCCAAGACCAGCTTGGACTACAAAGTAAGCTCAAGGCCAGCCTGAACTGCATAGTGAGACTCTGTTTCAAAAAGACAAAAAAAAAAAAATGTATACACTGCCTAATGTTTAAACAAATTTGATCTTTCCAAACATTTATACTTTGTAGTAAAAACTTTCAAAATCCTTTCTTGTAGCTTCAATCTTTCCACATCTCTTCCCATGAACTAGTTTTCTTGAAAAAAGTCTTCAATAAATTTAAGGTTAAGGGTTACGCATGCTTGATGGTAACATAAAATATTACCTGTTGAAATATCAAAAAGCTCAACCAGGCATTGGTGGCACACGCATGTAATCCCAGAACTCAGCAGGCAGAGGCAGGAGGACAGCCATGAGTTTCAGGCCAGTCTGGACTACATAAGCAAGTTCAAGGTCAGCTAAAGTACATAGTGAGACCCTATTTCAAAAACAAAAAGAAGTATAAAAAGCTCATGTTGCCAGGCATGGTAGCACATGCCTGTAATCCCAGCACTTAGGAGGCTGAGGCAGGGGGACTGCAGTAAGTTTGAGGCCAGTCTGAACTAATGGTGAGAGAACCTATCTCCAAAAACAAAAAAAGAAAGGAAAGACAAAAAGCTCATGTTTTTCAAATAATTTTTAAAAGATGATATATTGCCCAAGCAAGTTGATTACTTAAGATTTTTACATAGTTACTATATACTCTGAATCAGTCACTTGAAGAGTTTTTAAAAAAAATAGTTATCTTACCTATTGATCAAAATCTGCATGCCTGGAATCCCAGCACTCTGGAAGGCCAAGGCAAGATTATAAATTCAAGCCCATTCCAGGCAACTTGGCAATTTAGCAAGACCCTGTCTCAAAATAAAAAGTAAAAGGCGCTGGGTATACAGGCTGGCGGTAGAGAACGTTTGCCTACCATGTGTGAGACCTGGGTTCAATCCTCAGGAAGTGGTAAAGATAATAAGCAATCAGTATTATGAAGGGTGAGCTTTTTCGTCATCTTTCTGGAGAACAGTTAGCTTTTTTATGTATTGGAAGCCTGAAAATCTTGACCATGTTGTGACTCAGCAAATCCACCACAGGAATCCATAACAGATGTGTCCAAAGATTAAAGTGTTATGCAACACTGTTTATAGCCAAGTGAAAATGAAAATAGGAAGACATAAAACTCAATTTATAAAATGAACTGTCTACAAATACAGTTAGGTATCGGCCTTAAAAATTAATCTAAATCCTGGTAAATTAAATAGAAACTCTCAAAAAAAAATAAAAGCGCTCTTTTCATGCACAGAAACAAAACCTCCCCAAAAAAGACAGACAAACTACAGTACATGGTGGCATGAATTCATTCCACCTTGAGGCTACATTATTTATTTCTTAAGAAATTTTTTTACCTTTTTACTTTTTTTTCATTAAGAGTTCTTTATTTTAGAAGGATTTATAAACCTAAAGCACAGAACAAACCAGAGAAAAGATGTACTTGCTAATCTGTCAGTATTCATGGACCCTCCTCCTGGTCCTCCTCTCCTCCCTTCCCGCCCTGTCCTAGTAACTATAACCTCAGTCCATCCTGTGCTACAATCACATGCAAATCACTAAATACCAAAATCAGAATCCATGGATCCTGAGCTCTGGGACTGGTAGTCTGCTTTGTTTCATACCCTGTTCATTACAGTTAGATGGCCTTAGTGAAGGACCACAGAATTTGATCCCGAATTTCCTGAAAAACAAGTCTGAAATGACATACTTTAAACACAAAGATAAATCTCAGAGTAAACTTGGCGTTAGCAAGTAGGGCAGAATAAAAATCAACAGTAACTTGGAGAGTGTTCTAGAAGCTACCTCTCAGCCTTTGCAGAGGGCAACACCCACCTGCCGTAACTCTTGTGGTTCAGGGCCGCAACTGGCACTGAGCCTGTCTCCCTCTCTCTCCAGTCAGCTGAAGCAACAAGATGCAAAATTCATTATCAGTAACCTTAGCTACTTCCTGGAGAGACTCTGTCCTCAGTGAGAGAAAAACAGCCACAGAAGCAAAGGCGAGAGGCTGAGCCCATCATCAGGACTAGAGCCCCTTGTCCAGGCTGTCCCCTTGCCCGTACAAAACTTTTTTGTGTGGTGGCGCACGCCTGTAATCCCAGTATTAGGGAGGCTAAAGCAGGAGGACAGTTGCAAGTTCAAGACCAGTCTGGGCTACGAAGTGAGCTTATGGCCAGCCTGAACTGTATAGCAAGACCCTGCCTCAAAAAGACCAAAAAAAAAAAAAAAAAAAAAAAAAAAAAAAAAAAAAAAAAAAAAAAAAAAAAAAAAAAAAAAAAAAAAAAGGCAAAAAGAAAAAGGAAACTTTTGTGCTATGATCTGTTCCTTCTTTATAAGAATCTTTTTTTTTTGTCTAGTAACTACTTTGAAGGCAATAACACACAGTCTTAACTACTGTTATTTTCTTATTATTGTGTTTTTTAAGAAATTTTATTTTTTCATAAAATAAAAAAAAAAGTTTTGCTTCAGCTTTTTCTAGGTGTGTGTCTGTGTTCTTGCAATTTACAAAAAAAAATAGCAGGGCACAGTGGTGCACACCTGTACTCCCAGCTACTTGGGAAACTAAGGTAGAGAGATCAAAAGTTTGAGGCCATTCTGGGCAACTTAGGGAAACTATATCTTGATTTTTTTTTTTTTCCGTTCCGGGAATCAAACTCAGGACCTTGCGCTTGCCAGGCAGACACTTATGCCATTGAGCTATATATCTGGCAAGGGAGACTGTATCTCGAAGCAAAATTTTTAAAAAGGCCTGGGTATGTTCCTCAGTGGTAGTATGCTTGCTTAGCATGTGAGAGTCCCGGGGTTGAATACCCCACAAAAACAAACGAATGTACACTAACACACATAATTAGAAATCTTTCACTTTAATCAACCATTTAACTTTTCAGAATTGGTTCTAGTCTACAAACATGAGACAATAATGTTTCCTCCCATCTTTAAGCTAGTTTGTGCATCAAATTAGAGTGTTGAATCAAATTAGTTGTTGAACTGTTGAATTGTGGTTACAAAAGGAATAGCTTTAAAATTTTAATTTGATGTAAGTATTAACTTACACAGAAAAAAAACATTTATAGTGTGACTTTCTGAAGTTGCTTACACTTCTGAGTCACAGCTAAAGTAACCAGGATTCCAAAAGAATTTTACAAAAACAAAATCAAGGTGCATACTGGGAAGGTAAATCAAACTGTTTATCATTTTAAAACTGTATCAAAAAGCCAGGCATGGTGGCGCACGCCTATAATTCCTGCTCTTGGGAGATTAAGGCAGGAGGATTGTCGGGAGTTCAAGACCAGCCTGGGCTATAAAGTGAACTCAAGGCCAGCCTGAACTGCACAGAGAGACCCTGTCTCAAAAAGACAAAAAAAAAAAAAAAAAGACCAACTGGGCTACAAAGTGAGCTCAAGGCCAGCCTGCTCTGCATAGTGAGACCCTGTCTCAAAAAGACAAAAAATAAATAAATAAAACATTTGTACCATAAAACAAATAATATTTTCAAAGTATGCTGTATAGGGAAAACAACTGAACTTTACCACCCTTTGTATTAGAGAAAATTTAGATACATTCTGATTTTCATCCAATGATACAAATTTTTTGAAATCCTCAAGGACAGCATTATATAGAAGGTTCACTGTTTTTCAGGCATTGTAGAAGATGCCCCCCCAAGCCAGGATACTTCAGTTTGTTAGTTGCCCAGGTTCCTGTTCCAATTCCAGTTGCTCCCATCTTTTAGAAAAGGCTGGTCACTGCGATGCACATTGTATAAACCAATCCCCAACTGACAAATCATCCTGCCTCTGTACTTCCTGCTTATCTCACATAAGCCCTAGACCAACAGAGACCAGGGCCTTATATTCTTGGAATGATTCTGATCAGTGCCTGTCAACATAAATAAATCTGCCTCCAAATTCTGGATGTTGTTTTGGTGTTTCTGCTTGTGGTTGCAATATGAAACATTTTAAAAGGACAAGAAGGCAAGTGTGGTGTCGCATGCCTGTTGTCCCAGTACTCAAGAGGCTGAGGCAGGAGCACTGCTGTAAATTGAAAGCCAGCCTGAACTACATAGCCTGGTACCTTGCCTAAACATATATATATATGAAAAACCTAGCCACCAAGGTGGCACATACCTGTAATCTCAGCACTGGGAGGCTGCGAGGAGGACTGCAAATTGAACCCTGATATGGGCAGCTTAAGTGACTTAGTCACAGTCTCAAAAATAAAAAATCAAAATGGCCAGAGATGTATATAGCTCAATGCAAAAGGCACTGGGTTCAATCTCTAGTACCTCAAAAAATAAAAAGACAAAAGAACAAAAGAAATAGGCAGACTAGGAAACATAAATAAAAGAAAATTTAAAAACACTTAATTTGGTTACTCTTCCTTGTTTATGGTGAAGAAATTTCAAATCCAAGTTTTTCTTCTCAACTGGAGTTCAGGAAGGGTTACGACTTACATCCAAATGCCCTCACAGTTGGGCTTTCATAGCTGGGTGGGATGGTGGAAGGTGAAGCCTGGGGGAAGAAGGTGGTCCCTGTGGGTGTGTCCTAGATAAACGTCCCTCCTGCCTTGAACACCGCCCTGCTTCCTGTCTGCCCTGCCCTGGGCTGTTTCTCCTCCGCACGCTGGTCCACCCGGCCGCCTGGGCTCGGAGCCAGCGGACTATGGCTTGTAACCTCTACAAAGTGCGAGCTGAAATAAATCTTTCCTCCTTTAATTTGTGGACGTCAAGTATTTTGTCTCAGCAACAAGAACCCAACTAAGATAGGAAGTAAAAGAGTCAACTCTGACAGAATTGTTAAGACTTCTACAATCTCCAATAGAAGCCACTCACCTCAAACTCAGTCACATCTCTGTAGGAAGGAAAACTTTCAACAACCAGCTGCAGCAACTTCTGCGCGCTTTTTTCACTCTTTCGGACGCAGTTAAGGTAAGAACCTCCAAACTTCTCCAAAAGAATGCTCCCTGCCTCATTGAGAACACGATGCCTGTCTTCCATTAAAGGCATGGGAACGTCGGTGTCAGAACGAAATATGTGCCGAACCTGGTCCAGGGTCACGGTGGCATAGTAGGAGGCACTCGTTATTGGTAGCCCTTGGAGAGAAAAGGAAAGTCAAGGGAACAATGTTACACTTCATTAGACCCCTGCGTTTATCACGTGCAGTTCCCATGAAACCAAATGAATGCTGCATAAATGCATGTGGATGGATGAATAAGGGTCCGAAGCAAGATTGCATGTTCTCCTCGCTCGCCTGGACGGACCCATTTCTTTTTTTTTTTTTTTTTTTTTTTTTGGCGGTACTGGGGATCGAACTCAGGACCCTGCGCTTGCTAGGCAGGCGCTTATTCCACTGAGCTATATCCCCAGCCCCGGACCCATTTCTAACTCCTGCCGCACTCCATCACCGGCACTGACTGTGCACAGGGTTCTCGGTCCGTCCCTCTGACCCTCGTTAAAGGGGCATCCTTCCGTCCGCCCCGCCCGCCCGCGGGACCCCAGTCGCACCCACCTTCGTCCAGGGCGCGGTTCACCGCGGCGCACAGGGCCCAGTACCCGCTGTAGGTCTTGCCCCCGTAGCTCACCAGGCACCTGCGCTTCTCCTGCTCCGCCCAGAAGGAGAAGTTGAGCGTGTCCACCACGAACACCCAGCCGAGCGCCGCCTCGTCCATCGAGCGGGGGTTCAGCTCGTGCAGCGCGCGCCAGCCGTCCACACGCAGCGCCGGCCCCGAGGCCGCGTCCAGCAGCAGCTCGGCCACCCTGCGCACGCCCGCGCCATCCACGGCTACGTCTCGGCTGCGCTCGGCCACGAACCTGGCGGACTCCCAGGGCGGCAGCGGCCGATCCATGCCGTCCGCCCCTGCTGCGGGGAACCGGGCCTTGTAGCGTCTCCTAACGGGCAGAGCCCAGCGCTAGCCCTCCCCTGCCAGGTCACTGAATCTCCGAGAGGCGCGAGGCGGGCGGTGCGTCCGAGAAAGCGGCCCCGCCCCCGCTCCCGGCTCTCTTGTCCGGAAGCCGCCCGGCGCCGGCCCGGGCAGTCAGCCATCTTGTTCCTCCTCCTGCTGCCCGCCTGGGGGGGGGGGGCCGGGGGCTCCGCCCGGTGCCGCGTGGAAGCGCTGCTCCCGCCCTGCTGGGTCCTGTGCCCCGGGCGAAGTCTGAGAGAGCAGCTTCCGGGACGTGGAGCCTGGGCCCAGACGCGTACCTTAGCCCGGGGCGGGCCGCCCCCTTCTGCTCCTGACTTCACCAAGGTCCTGGCCGGCTCCGAGGCCCCGTGGACCTTTAGGATGAGTTGGAAAATCGGGGAGAAATGGAGAAAACGGTTAACATTTTGTGCTTAGTTACTAAGTCTCATGTAGTCTGGGTCGTAACAAAAGAGGCATTAGTGATTCCCGTTGTGCAAACGAAGCCGAGTGGCTCAGTGCTGAGCCCCATCCCACGCGTTGCAGGCTGAGATTCAAACCTTTGTGCATCCAATCTCCCAAGTCAAGGAAGCTTGAGAGGCCAGTCCCCAGGGCCAGGCATCCTGGTCAAGCACCGACTATATCCAGGGCCCAACTGAGGAGACATTAAAAAATGAAATTAAACAAATGAAGTAAGTACCACCGTAGAACTGAAATTTAACATTATTAAATAAGAGAAAGAATAAAAATAGGTGCAGAAGTAAAACAGTCATGACCCACATTTGCTTAGTGATGCAGCATTAGTATATATATATGCTCTGGAGGCCTGAACCTCCATAGACAAAGTGTTCACATCTTTGAAAGTCAGGTATTCCTATGATGCTAGTAGCACTTGGGAGGCAGAGGCAGGAGGATCGCTATGAGTTCATAGTCAGCCTGGACTCCATATTGAGTTCAAGGCCAGGCTGAACTAAATGGCAAAGACCCTATCTCAGAAAAAAAAAAAAAAAATCACGTATTAGAAACAAAGGTTGAAGCGGGACATGGTGTCACACGCCTGTAATCCCAGCATTTGGGAGACTGAGGCAGGAGGATTGCTGTGAGTTGGAGACCAGCCTGGGCCTGCCAGCCTGAACTACATAGTTGAGACCCCGTCTCAAAAAAACAAACAAGGCCGAGGCCAACTTGGGCCACATTAGAGTAGCACATACAAGCCCAGCCCTGGACTTCCTAATGAGACCATGTTTCAAAAAACAAAAAATCCCCCAAGGCTGGGGCTGTAGGTTAGTGACAGAGTGCTTGCCTAACGTGAAGGTATGCTCGGGGTTTCCAGGACCACAAGGAAAAAATCATTAGCTATGGTTAGACATTCACCATCTTTTTCTTGGAATTTTTGAGATTTCAAGTTTTAATAGCTGTGACTCTAGAGAAGCAAAATACCTAACTTTCCAGTTTCTACAGTTTTTTGGGAAAAAGGAAAGGCATGGTGGTGCATGCCTATAATCCCAGGACTTGGGAGGCTGAGGCAGGAAGATCGTAGCGAGTTGGAGACTAGCCTGGGCTACAAAGTGAGCTCAAGACCCGACTGAACTTCATAGGGAGGCCTTGCCTCAAAAAAGACAAAAAAATAAAAAATAGAAAGAGCTTCAAGGACCTACTATAATGTACTTTGCAAAAAGTCACTACTACGTTCACACCACTGTTGAGTAAATGTGTGTCTGATGGCTTGAAGCTTTTTAATCTTTGTTTTGTTTTTGTCATTGCTGGGAATCAAACCCAGGACCTCTCACACATGCTAAATGTGCTTAGTAGCACTCTATCACCAAGTTCTATCACCCCTGATATTCTACTCCAGCAGCTAAATCTTTTTTTATTATTATTAAGTTCATTGGTATATTTTAGGTATATGTAATGATTACATTCATTATAGGGAATTTGTACCTGTGCATGATACAACCTGATTCTTTTTTTCCCCCTTCCCCTAACCTTCAACTCCTCCTCCCCTCCTTATTTACAAAAACTGTTTACATTTTTTCCCTCTTTTCTTATTTTTTCTTTTCTCTTCCTTCCTTTCCCTCTACCCCCTCTTTAGTTTCCCTTCCCATTTGAACATTTTCTTCCTATTTCAAAATTATACATTTTGGTCCTTATATACACTTTCAGTTTCTCACACCAGAGAAACAATATGGTATTTACAGGTGTGTGATCAATTTATTCCACTTAAGAATATGGTCTCAAAACAAATTAAAAAATAAAGAATATGGTCTCAAGGGGCATCCATTTACCTAGAAATTTCTCAAGTTTATCCTTCTTATGGCTGAGTAGTACTCCATTGTACCAAAAAAATCTTTATCTATCAGTTTATTATAGATAACTAAGCTAGGTAGAAATATAGTAGGCAGTCAGACAGGGCCGGGCCCTTGACGGGGGAGTCAGTGCAGAAGATGAAAACCCATCAGGATTCTGACTGGAGGTATATTTGAAGATTAAAGTCACAATGGCTCGTTCACATACTTCCCTGAAGGATGAATGGAGGCTTGGGATTATTGGCATCACCCTTTTGGGATTTTTCATCATCTCATTAGGGGTGGAGCATCCTCTCCCACTCACCAAGACTGTAAGACTAACACTGCTAAAACCAAAGACAAGACCAAGACTATAGACTACCGACCAAGGTTAATGATGTCACTCATTTACCCTTGCTACCATTAGAGCAATATTATCTAAATGGCTATATTTGCAATCTTATTGGTTGATCATAAATTTAACCCACATTGTACTGACTCATGATTTTGCTCTATAAAACTTCCTTTGAGAAGTGGGCTCATTGGCAACCCATCCGGGACCCCTCCTGTCTCTCAGGAGCTGTTCTTATTCCACACTCCACCTTCCTGTTCCTCATTCCTTTTCTCCAATAAATTTTCCTACTTTTGACCTCCATGGTTTCTTAGGATTCATTCTTCAACTTCAGGGAACATGAACTCTGTGGGTTTTTTTTTTCTTTTTTTTTTTTTTGAGACAGTGTTTCACTATGCAGTTCAGGCTGTCCTTGAACTAATTTTGTAGCCCAGGTTGGCCTCAAACACACAGCGATCCTCCCGCCTCAGTGTCTTCAGTGCTGGGATTACGTGCCCGGCGACTTGGTGTATTTGACATCCAGCATTTCCCTTATATCAAGTTGATGGGCATTTGGGCAGTTTGTAAGATTTGACTATTACAAACTCAGCCGCTGTAAACGTGGGTGTGGGTCTATCACTATGGTATGATGCTTTTTCAATTCTTTCGTGAAGAAGGGAAATAGCTGGATTGAATGGAAACTCTGGTTTTCGTTTTTTGAGGAACTGCCACACTGCTTTCCACAGTGGCTGCACCTGTCTACGCTCCCACCAACAGTGAGAAAGCGTTTCTTTTTCCCGCAGCCCCTCCAGCATTTGTTACTGATTCATTTCTTGATAATAGCCATTCTTTCCAGGGTGAGATGGAATCTCAGTGTTGTTTGATTTGCATCTCTCAAATAACCAGGGATGTTGAACATTTTTTCATGTATTTATGTGCCATTTTGACTTCATCTGCGAAGTATCTATTCAACTAAGATGCTCTCTTTGGATTGGATCTTTATATTTGGGGGTCTGATTTTTTTTTTTTTTAGTTCTTTTTGTCTGAGAACAGCTGGCAAAGATTTTTCCCCACACTGTGGGTTGTCTCTTCACTCTTTTGGTGAGATCCCAGTTGTTGATTCTTTGTGATAGCTCCTATGCAATCAAGGTTTTGTTCATAAAGTCTTTGCCTATACCAAAGTCTTCAAGAGTTCTACCTGTTGTCTTCCCTCTGTTTTAGCCATAACCCATGTAGTTCAGCATCCTCAGGCCCAGAGGTGGTAGGGACTGGTAATATCCCTGATGCCAGAAACTGGATTAGAAGAATTATGCATATTTCCCTCTTCAGTAAATTGTAATGGTAAATGCTGTTACTCTCTCTTCCAATGAGACTCCCCAGGAGTGATTCACACTTAGGTGTGGTTGAGCTTCCATGTATAGTACTGGAATTATCCAGCTCTTTGGATGGCAGCTGGATATGAAGGCAGCCCGTGTGGGAGGGCCTGGCTAAGGCCAAAAGAAAAGCAGAGACAATGGATAAAGCAATAACCACTGCTGAGATCATATCACCTTGTCTATAGATTAGTTGTGATTGTACTATTTTTTATGCTAATTGGTGTCTGTTTGTCAATATGTTTTTGTACTTTTATTTAAAAAACAAAAAAGAAGAGAAAAGCACAGAAATGGATCTGGAGTAACAGGGTCATGTTAGCTCTTCAGTTTGCTCTACTTTTGGATCTTTAGTTACATGTCAGTAACTTCTGGGAGCTTCTGATGCTGCTTGCCAAGCATGTACGAAGTCCTGGGTTTGGTCCCCAGTGCTACCAAAAACAAAAACAAATAAAACCATCAATTTATTTTTGGCTTTTTGAGACAGAGTCTCGCTATGCAGTTCAGGCTGGCCTTGAGCTCACTTTGTAGCCCAGGCTGGTCTCAAACTCGCAGCGATCCTCCTGCCTCAGCCTCCCGAGTGCTGGGATTACTGGCGTGGGCCACCACACCTGGTCCATCAACCACTGTTGTATACTTGAAAGCAGTTTTTCCTTAGCCTTTTGGTGCCAGGGATTGAATGCCGGGCCTTGTTCACCCAAGGCAAGTGCCCTACCTCTAAGCCACATTCCCAGCCCTGAAAGCGGTTTTACATTGAGTTTCCTATTTCAGTAAAAGCTTCAGGTTTTACACAGGAAGTGAAGGCAGAGGTCACCTCTGACATTTTATAATCAGAAGGGAAGAGCGATATCTGGGTAGAATTATGCGTTAAGCATAGAGAACACAATGTAGCTTTTGTCATTAGTGTTATAAATGGCTCATACTGCTTTTTTTTGTTTTTTGAGACAAGGTCTCGCTAATAGCTCTGTACTTAGAGGAATGTGTCCACAAGAGAAAACGGGAAAAAGAGTGAAGCACCAGTATGATGTGCCACCTGAGTGTTTGTTTTTGCTATTCTAGGGATTGAGCCCAGGAGCTTTGCATGTGCTACATTCCCAGCATTCCAAACCCCTGTCCCCTTTTATTTTTGTCTTTTTTTTTTTTTTTTTTGACACAATGTTTTGCAGTTGAACTTACTTTGTAGCCAAGGCTGGCCCTAACTTCCTGCCTCAGCCTCTCAGAGTGCTGGTAATTACAGGCACATACCTCCAAGTTTCCATCAGGAAAGCCAGTGTGACAGGAGACTGGCAGCGCACCATCTTTCTCTCTGGAGCCAGGAAGCGATGCTCAAAGTGAGGACCAGAGCTCCCCCAAAATGAACTAAAGCCATTCTCAATCACAGCAAGGCTCTAAGCTCCTGGGAGGATGAGAATAGCCAGCTCATCAGGAAAGCCAGCACGACGAGCTCCTCCAACAGAACCAACAGCTCCTTACAGCTTCCGCCAGCTCCCAACAGCCTCATTTCTTCTTTTCCAGTTCTGCCTCTCATGCTGCTGGCAACAATCCTCAGGTGGCCACCCCCTGCAACACCCAGCCCCGTACTGGTTCAGCTGAGCTGAGTGTTATAAACTGACCACCAGTTGTCAACCCACCACAGTGGCACATGCCTGCAATCCCACCCAGTACTTGGAAGACTGAGGCAGTTCCAGGCCAGGCTGTGCTAGATAGTGAGTTCAAGGGCAGGCTGAACTACAAAACAAGACCCTGTCTCAATGAATGAATGAATGAATCAATCAATGAAAAGAAAATCTTTGCTGGAAGCTCTGCCCTATAGCTATAAATGTTTGAAGAGCTATTATTATTTTTTTGAAAATGAAGTCTTGCCATGTTGCTCAGACGGCTCAAACTCTGGGTCCTCTAGTGTGAGCTGCAAGTAGTGGGGATTATGGGCATGCGCCACCATGTCCACCTGAAAGACATCATGATGACTTCTGTTTGGGGGGAGATGAAATAGGGTCTCACTTTGTAATCCTAGCTAGGTTTGAAAAATCAGCCTACTGAGTACTGGGGCTACCCTGATGCCTGGCGATGCTGACTCACACATAATCCCTATCCTTGCTTTTTTTTTTTTTTTTTTTTTTTCTTTTTGAGACAGGGTCTTGCTACATGGTTCAGGCTGGCCTTCAACTCAGTTTGTAACTCAAACTCTTGGCAGTCTTCCTGTCTCAGCCTCCTGAGTTCTGGGATTACAGGTGTGCGCCACCACACCTAGCCTAGCCTATCCCTATCCTATCCTTGCTTTTTTTTTTGGTACCAAGAATCAAACTTGGGACCCTGTGCTTGCCAGGCAGGCAGTTGTGCCGCTGAGCTATATCTGCAGCTCTATCCTTATATTTTAAAGGGGAACAGAGAAAAGAGTATGATCAGAAGTGTTGTGTTTCTACATCTCCTTCTCTGGAACAGTACTCAAGTTAGATCACTCCATTCACTGAGAGACATGCCTGTGAACACGTATCTTCCATTTCTTGTCATGATAGGCTTTTGCAGGTATTTAAGTAGAGCCTTATGTCAGAGATGTTATTGGGCTGGATGTGGTGACATGCCTTTAACAAGCACTTGGGAGGGCCAAGGCAGGAGGATCACAAGTTTGAGCCCAGCATGGGCAATTTAATGGCACATGCTCTGAAAAATTAAAAACTGGAGGCTGGGGATCCAACACAGTATGAAAGTTCTATTTTCAATTTAGTCCCTAGTTGTGCACATACAACCAAAAAAAAAGAGGTATTGTTGAGGGAAGTTTGCCAAAGAGAAATGGATGGGCAATTGACACTGCAAGAGGGGAGGCTGTGGTTTTCTCTCATGCAGCGCGAGTTATGCTAATGAAATAGATTTTGTGAAGGTAAACACCTGTGTTACTTTGCCCCAACAAGGTTTAGCAGAGAATAGACAACCAGAACTGAGCCACAGAGGAAGGGCCGAGAGGGCGGGGGGAGAGGGAGAGAGGGAGAGAATGTGTGTGTGTGTGTGGTGCTGGGGATAACACCCAGGGGCTTTGCAAATGCTAGGTGAGCACTCTTTCTGCCTCTGGCTGTACCTCTAGCCCAGGGCTGACGTTTCATTAGTAAGATATACTCTGAAGTTAGCAAGGTCGAGTAGACACACAGCTGGTCACCCAGGCATATTGGCAAAGACAATAGTGAAGTCTGGACAGATTATACAGAGAAACTGTTCTTTAGGGCAGTTTTTGTGATGGAAGGAGAGAAAATTCTTTCCTATTTCCTGTTGGTCCGATGTCTCATAGGAAATTGACTCCTCCAAAACTGTAGTTTGTGACTGGGCGTGGTGGCGCACACCAGTAACCCTAGCACTCAGGAGACTGAGAGAAGAGGATTGCTGCGAGTTTGAGGCCAGCCTGGGCCACACATCAAGACCCTGTCGATGTGCCAGGCGCATGGTGGTGCACACCTGTAATCCCAGCACTTGGGAGGCTGAGACAGGAGGATCGCTGCGAGTTCAAGGCCAGCTTGGGTTACAAAGTGAGCTCAAAGCCAGCCTGAACTGCATAGCGAGACGCTGTCTCAAAAAGACAAAAACAAACAAACAAACAAAAAGACCCTGTCAAATTGTAGGTTGCATCATCCCACCCTTTCGATAGCAGCTAAGGAAATCACATCCATGACTTGTGAGGTGTGGCATTTTACCGAAGTCTGAAAGCAGAGAGAAAAGCCCCCAAACTCCAGTGTTGCTCACTGTCCCAGGTGTTTTGTAGCGGCCTTGAGGTAGTGCCTGGCACTCCCTAAAAATGACTGATGAGCTCAGACCTGGCCGACCTGCAAGGTTCAGGTGACACTGGCCGGCAGCAAGGACCGTGGAGGTAGCGCGGGAGCTACTGTCTGTGCTTTGGTGCCGCCTTCCCTGAATTCACAATGCTGCCTGTACATGAGAAGCCTTTCTGACTGAAGGGCTGTACACAGTAGCAGCTGATTCTAGATAATTTAAGCAAATTGGTTTTGGGGGGCCGGGTTGGGACAGGGTTTCACTGTGGAGTCCAGGCCCCTTCAGGCTTTCTACATAGTCTTGGCTGGCCTCAGACTCATCATAGTCCTCAGGCTCCAGACTCTTGCCTGCTGGGATTCCAGGCAGAATCTCCCATTTCTGCCCATTTCAGTAAAAGAATGTTTTGAAAGATTATGAAAAGTTCACAGGGGAGAAGGGAAGGCTGGGGAACCAGACTCATAATAAATAGAAGCCAGAAGCTTTAGAGTATTGAGAGCAGGCATGCCCACTGCTCTCTTCTAGTGCTGCTGAGCAGATAACTACAATCCTTACAACCCGCTTGCATCATTGCACTCAGTATTGAAAATCCCAGGAGAAAGACCTGGTTAACCAAGCCTTAGTCAAATACCCACCCTCCTGGGTGGTGAAGCCCTCTAAGGGGCAGGACTTTTACCTTATCAAGTCTATATACCACACAACCGGGAAAGAACTCCATAATGAAAACTGTGCTCCGAGAAACTAATGTGGTGTTAACAAAATGTCTATAATTTGTCCCTTCGGTTTTGGTTGTTTAGTATTCAAGTGATTTTCTTCCCATACATTGAGCTTCAAAAACAGTCTTGCCTCCTGGCACGGTGGTGTTCACCAGTAATCCCAGTTACCCGGGAAGCTGAGACAAGGGGACAACAGGTTCAAATTCAGCCTGTGTATCTAGTGATAACTTGTCTCAAAATGAAATTGTTTTAAAAGGGCTGGCAGCTGGGGCCTGCAGCTCAGTGACAGGGTGCTTCCCTAGCCTGTGTGACACCCTGGCTTCCAACCCCAGGACCGCAAACAGACAGACAACAGTCCTAACACAATGCAGTTAATTCTTCATAAAATAACTTTCCACTCTGCAGAGGGGGATAACCCAAATCTGTATCACAGTCTAGTCCAGGATGTCTGGGTGATGTACATTTATGCTCTAACTCCAGCTATTCTTAGATCGGGGAAGGAGAGGCTGGTCCTGGGGTTCTGGTACAAACCATTCAATGCGAGCGGGGTCTCAGGTGAAGTGGGTAGAGGGAAGCAGGGCAGGGCAGTGGGAATCAGCCATGTGGGGTCTCAGGAGAAGAGGGGTTTCAGCCTGATTCCATACAAAGTCTGGTGCCAGTCTGAGATACACGTACGACAGGTGACTTGGAGAAAAGGCTATGTGGTGTAGTGTAAGAGGGCGCAACCTGAGTGAGACCATTTCTGCCTACAAGTATTATTAGCCTTATTACTGCTCTTGCCTCTGCAGTGAATTTCAGGGTTTGCAAATGCCCTATGCCTGCTTTGAATTGAAACTTCTCATACATTCTCATGCCCCTTGATGGCAGAAAAAAAACACAGAAACTTGCCAGATAAAAAGTTGGTCTGGCCCCGTTTTATTTTATTTATTTATTTATTTATTTACTTTTTATTTTAAAGACAAAAGAATGGAGACATATGAACCAGAAAAGCCATACACAATACAGAAAATACAAAGTTATACAGAATATAGTAGGGAATTACTACTGGATGTTGTATTACATAGTTATCTTCACATTAGTTAACACAAAAACATTAAAGGAAATACCAAATTATAGATAAGATAGTAGGGAATTTGCACTGGATGCTGTATAATATAAAGTTATCTTCACTTCTGTTAATACAAAAACTACAGAATTATAGAGAACACAGAAGGGAATTAGCTCTAGATGCTGTCCTACATAATGTTACCTTCATCTTTGTTACTCAGTTACACAGATGATGGCTCATTTGATCATTCAATTTTTCTCCTCCCTCATCTCCGTTGCCCTACCACTCAATCAGTCATCTTCCCTGTGATAATAACTGTACTCCTGGGTTTATCTATACCCTTGGACTCTCGCCTTGGGAAGAGATATAGCTGCCTCAAACTATACTATAACATACAAGGGTGTATACAAACTGCCATGGTTGGAGGTGGGAAAGCACATATGCTCACAGCGGACCACCCGGCTCCACCCCGTCGTCGTGCTATGGGTGGGGGCGGGTCCAGTCCATGAGGTGCCCTGAGCGGGGCCCTCAGCGGAGCAGCCGCGTGGCCCCGTTTTAAATGGTCTAATTTTTTGTTTGTTTTGTGACAAGAGTCTCACTATGTAGTTCAGGCAGGCCTTGAACTCACTATATAGCCTAGACTGACCTTGAATTTGCATCGATCTTCCTTCCCACCTCAGCCTCCCACGTGCTGGGATTACAGGGGTGCACCACCATGCCCCCCCAGGGCTCTCTTAACTAATTGCATTCCCCTAGGCCTGACTGGAACTGCTAATCCTTTGGAATTCCTTCGGCTGGGATCCCTACCTTTCAGATCCGGCTGTGTGGTTACCACACCCCTCCTCAGGGCAAGCCCATGGGCCTCCAATTGAAGTCCCTCTTATGACACAGAAATCAAGGGAAATTCTGTATCTGTGTAATGTCGGTACCTTTATATCAAAAATTGGTATGTTTCTCTTTTTTTCTTTTTTTGGTAGTACTGGGAATTGAGCCCAGGGCCTCACACATGCTAGTAGAGAACTCTATCATTGAGTCACAGGCCTGGCTCTCCTTTCTAATTTTTGAGACAGGTTGGTTAGCAGCAGGTTGGCAGGGCTGGTCTTGAACTTGTGAGCCTCCCCAGAAGCTGGGCTCAGGAGTGACAGCACCACTTGTGGTTCTTCTGTGCGTCTGTTGTCCTGGGGGTGTAGGGGAACTTCGCAGGGTTACAGGGTTACAGTGAGATTTGCTTCCTGCTTCTCAGCTGATTCCTCTTCCATCCATCTGGAGTACCTCCTGTCCGCCTCTCCTGCCCCACACTGAACCCAGAGGGACCTGGCTGGGACCTTCCACCCTCTCCTGTCTCTCCAACTCTCATCGAAACTGCTCTTCCGGGCCTTTTAACTTTTTATGTTGTCACATGCTTTATGCCTCCTACTTTTATGGTCCCCACCCCACCTTCCATAAAGCCAGGCCTTAATGGTAGAAATTTAATCTTCAGGTTAAAAAAAGAGGCGGTGGTGGTGATCGAAGGAGAAAACATTCAGAAAGGATTTTGCAAGGCTTTGGTGACTATACCTTTTATTTCTCTCACAATTACAGAGCCATGGGTGAGGAGACAGAGATGAACTTGGAGGAGTAGAAAAACTGTTGGGAGGACAAGAAATTCTTGTGGGTTCTGGACAAAAATGAGGTGGTGGCTAGAGAGGTTTGAGGTCATGATAGCGGGCATTCTGGTTTACCCCACCATGTGCTAGTGTCTGTCACTTAGTTGGCAAACAGGACAATCTGCCCCCATACAACACTGGCATCTTGTATTTCCAATGTATAATTGCATATAAAAGCATTTGACTCAGATTGGCTCCCTGCTTTGCTTTTTTGATAGGGTCTCACTAGGTAGTGCAGGCTGGCCCCAAACTTGCTATGAGTCTCGTCTCAGCCTCCCAAGTGCTGGGATTACAAGCATGCACCACTGGGGCTATCCTTAGCTCCCCATTTTAAATACAATAAATAAATAAATCTGGACTTTCTCTCCAGATTCTTTCTCCTTTTCCTTGGGTCAGATGTTTTTTCCTGACCTGAAGCACGGCTAGGCCAAATCACATCTATCTGTGCAAGTTCTGACAAGGTCTGCTTTTTGTGCATTTGTTTTTAGGGTCCCAAATATTAGGTCAACATACTGAGAACCAGGTGTGATGGTGTGTACCTATGATGCCAGCTATTTGGGAGGCTGAGGCAGGATTGTTAAATTCCATGCTAGCCCAGCCAACTTCACAAGGCCCTGTCTCAAATAAAAAGGGGTAAAGATGTAGCTCAGAGAAGTAGAGCACCCCGGGGTTCAATTTCCAGGACCACAAGAAGACAAGAAGACTGAATTTTTAAGTAGCCTAAGAAGTAGTGTTATTTCAAGCAACATGTCTGTGTGACATGTACACATTTAAATGCACACAAATAGCATATTGTTTTCAGTACTGGGGGCCAAATATGGCCCCACGCTAGGCAAGTGTTCTACTACTAAACTACACCCTGGCCTTTTTTTTTTTTTTTTTTTTTTTATCTTTTTGAGACAGGGTCTCGCTATGCAGTTCAGGCTGGCCTTGAGCTTACTTTGTAGCCTAGGCTTTTCTTGAACTTGCAGTGATCTTCCTGCCTCAGCCTCCTGAATGCACCACGCCCAGCTACCCTGACCCTTTGTATTTCAAGACAAGATCTTACTAAAGACCCACCAAGGCCGGCCTTGTGCTGTGATTCTCCTGCCTCTGCCTCCCGCAGGCTGGGAGGACAGGCTTGTGCCATTGTACTCAGTGCTATTCTGCTTCCTTAAACATGTCTCAGTAGTGCTGTGGAATTCTTTCTCATTACTACTTTAGTGACTGGACTGTCTGTTTTAGCTAACTATGGCACCCCTTCCAGTCCAATGGTTCTTGAACACCTGGGGAACAACTGTGTGTGTGTATATATAATTTTTTTTTGACAGTCTTGCCAAGTAGTCCCAGGCAGTCCTTTAACTTGTGGCAATCCTCTTGCCTCAGCCTCCTGAGTGCTGATTTATAGGCATGCACTCCCCACACCTGGCTAGGAACAGTATAGTGTGTGCATGTATATATGTATATATCTATAATATATGATATACGTAAATAAAACTATATAAATATAAAAAAATATATATAATATGTAATGTATATTATATATTTTGAAACATCCGACACTCCTGAAAAGAGACAGCTGTTTGCACAGACATGTAATCTGGACTACTCAAGGCTGAGGCAAGAGGATCACAAACTTGAGCTCAACCTGGCAAAATTAGTGGGAATTTGTTTGAAAATTTAAAAACTCAGGCTGCGTGTGGTGCATGCCTGTAATTCCAGCACTTGGGAGTCTCAGGCAGGAGGATCACTGAGTTCAAGGCCAGCCTGCACTACATAGCAAGACCCTGTTTCAAAAACAAAACAAAAAACAACAAAAAACTTAGGAGGTTCAGGTCAGCCTGGAACACATAGCATATCTCAACTAACCAACGAAAACCACTCCCCTCACCTCCAAAACCCAAAATTTACAAGTACAATAAAGGGCTACGATGTAACTCTAACTCGGTGGTAAAATGCTCATGCAGCATGTGGGAGGCCTTGGGTTCAGTCCCTAGTACTAGAAAAAAAAGGGTCAGTTTTACTCCAGTGTTGCCAACAATGAGAAAATCTTAACAGTTGTAACATAAGGTTGATTTACATTGAAGTACCAAGACTGAACATTTACCTTTCCAACAAAAATTACTTTTCATAGCACTGAACAATGGACTTTTCAGTGGTCTAACATTCTAAGAGAAAAAAAAAAAAAAAACAGAAGCCTCTTTAGCAGCATTAAACAAATAATGTCATCTGCTTGTGGGACAATGTCAGTTTGAGCACTTAAAAAGAAAAAAAAGTACATTAGGCCAGGCAAGCTGTAATCCCAGGATTGGGGAAACTTGAGGCAGGAGTATTGCCCAGCATTGGAAACCAACCTTAACTACACCGCAAGGCCTTGCCTCAAAAACAAAACTGGTACATAAAACCTGGGCATGCCAGTGGTGTATTCCTGGGACACTGATACAGGATTGTAAATTTGAGCCCATCTGGGCAATTTACCAAGTTTTTTCCAAACAAACAAACAAAGACCTGGGAATGTGGCAGTTTGGACCATTCAATTCCATGTCCCATAAACACAACAAAAAACTAGTTTGAGATGATCCTGTTTGCAGTACAGGGGACTAAAACTAGGGTCCACGCAGAGCTTACATCCATTGTAGCCTTTTCTTTTTTGAGAGGATCTCATTTAAGTGACTAACTTGCCCAAGCTCACCTCAAAACTTATCTTCCTACTTCAGCCTCCTAGTATGTGGGAATTACATGTGTGGACCATCTTGCCTGAGACAAATTTCTGGTTAAGATTTTTTCCTTTTCAGACAGTCTCACTACGTAGTTAGACTGGCCTTGAATTTATGGCTAGCTTCCTGCCTCAGCCTCCCAAGTGCTGGGATTATGAGTGATGTTTTTCAGTCGAAAAATCAGTTTGATTTTAAATTTCTTTGCTACATATTCTAGTATATAGTAAGATTAGAATTTTAGTATTTTACTTTAGATATTGAAACTTAAAAGGTTTTGGTTGGTTTTTTTTGGGACAAAATCTGACTGCATAGTTCACGCTGCCCTAAAACTTATGGCCATCCTGTGGCCTCAGCCTCAAATATTAAGATTACAGGCATGAACCACTGTGCCTTGTAGCTCTGAGCTCTTTATGGTGCCCCAGTGTACCCTGGTTTTCTAAGTATCTGTTGGCATTTTGGTTTTGACTCAAGACCTTTAGCTCATTCTAACACTTCTGGAACCTAAACATTTTTTGCAGCACATGGAGTGAACTCAGGATCTTCCTTTCATCCTACACTACACTGTCTTTGAAACAGGACGTGTCACCAAGTTGCCCAGGCAGAGGTTCCTCCAAGGGCCGGCATTATAGGGGATGTGCCACTAAGCCCACAGTAACATTACTAAAAGCTTCATAAATCATTGTACTTGCTTGTATTGCTTATTCTGTGTAACAAGCTGCATAAGCTTATGTTCATCTCTAACCTTTCCCAATCTTCATTTATCTTTTACCAATCAATAACGTAAAGTTCCTCAGAGATGCAGTTCAATTACCAGTGCCAAACAGATTTACTCACCACTAAGTCCAACACACTGGTCTCAATTATGTTAAAAATCAAGGCTGGGGATATAGCTCAGTGGAATAAGCACCTGCCTAGCAAGCGCAGGGTCCTGAGTTCGATCCCCAGTACCGCCAAAAAAAATAAATAAATAAAAAAAAATAAACAATCTTTAAAAAAAAAAAAAATCAAATAGGCAACAGCATGTGCATTTGTTTGTTACTTTGCAATGACTTGATAAAACCAATTGTCCATGCTGGGTATCCTTTTCTTCAGTAGGAGTAACTACTTGACTAAATCATCACTAATGAGGGATTTTTCTCTGCAATGGCTTATGCACCTAAGGAACCCCAAAATTCACCCATTATTTATCTAAGGGCGCCTAATAACAATACTCATGTGGCAAAGTAGCCTAAATTTTTCCTTTGGGAAAATTGCACAGGTTTCAAGTGTTCTGACATCTCATATGCTAACCAAGAAAATGCTACCCCTCCAACACTAAACCAAGCATTACCCAAGTGATTTCCTTGAAAGGTCTATTTATATGCACTATAGGATCACACCCAAGAAAAACTGCTTAACCCTTAAAAGACATGAAGTTACTACAACTATTCTCATTTGGTTAGGCTGTCTTTTGAAAGCTCCCCTGAAAAATTTTAAAATTCACCACCCTTGAGATTTAATTTACAAAAGCTAGAAAAACACTCCACACAAAAAAATATGTAAGATACTGTATTTCCTTATAAGAGGAACGTTTCAACAGATTTTTACAGGTGTCAACCAACCTTTTTTCAAACTGGGTACACATCAAATCTAGCATCGTGGGAGTTTTATTGTGCAGTGAAACTTTTCAACTATCAATACAAATGCCAGGATACTACACAAAACATCCACAGGAACATTTTTCAACTTGTTTTTGAATAGTTCACAAACATTTCCTACATTATCCAACATACAACAGAGAAATGGTACATCTTTTTCTTGCAATTTGCATACAATGGAAAAACATGTATATATATTTATACAAAGTTTTAACTAATACACTAGAAGATTGATAGTTTATTAAGTCTATAGGTGAGAAATGTAATAAAAATAATCAGAATTTATTCAGCATCCATCACTTCCATAACCAAGTGTTTTAATAAAACCCACTGCCAATTAATTAGGCTTCTGGAATATATATTTTTTCAATTTGTAGTACTGCTGCCCACTGTGGTTCTCTACAACAGAAAACTGCTGAAAAGTAGGGGCAAGCATTTGCAAAAACAAAAATCCTCCAGCTTACTATAAGCATTATGTATGATGGAACTTCTTCCCAAGCAATGACTGAAACCATCAAGAAATCACCAGAACTGAGAATTTGTCAATAATATTTTGTCTGTATCTAAGAGATATACTGTATTTCCAACAGAGGAGCTGAAAATCAAACTTAGTGTTTAGTTTAGGGATGTGTTGGGGAATTCAGCCACCATTTGAAAATTGACTGTCTTTATTTAAAAAAAAAAAAAATGACCACCAAAATAGGTTCACTAAATTTATTTTAAAAATCATAAAACGTTTCTTACAAAAGAGCATTCATTACATTCTGCACACTGCTCTGAACAGATGCCAGGGACATGTGGACTATTGTTAACTTTCCTCCCTGTCCCACCCCCCAAAATGTTTACAGTGACCACACAAACCAAGGTGTTCACAATAATTACATGGGGGGGTTGTTTTTAAACCACCAACAATGAACAAAAAATAAAATCCACTCACTCTGCTGTTGTTTTAAAATTTCAGTGTTAGTTTTTGCACACCCTCCCCCCCAACCCTGTTTGTAAGGAACTAAAACATTACATCTGGTGAACAGCAAAGATTTCACTACACCTCAAATGCAGAACACCTATGAAGCAGAGGAATGTTGGCTTTTTAAACAGAAGCAGATAAAAAAAAAAAAAAAAGATGCAGGACTCCTTCAGTTCTTCACTAGTCTTAGAAAAACTTTCCAGAATACTGCTTCACACTATAAAAAAGAAAAAATATCTTGCATTAGAATCCTTCAACATCTGCATACTGCTTCACACTATAAAAGAAAAGAAAAAAAAAGTACGAATTAGAATTTTTGTTCGTAACATCTTAGTCAACATCAAGACAATTTTAATGCTAAATTAAATGATAAACATGTCCATTATAGTTAGAAATAAGAATTTTAAAAAACAGCAATTATAAACGAAAGCAATGTAAAATTCAGGAAAAATGATTTACAGTAAACCAGAGACATAGCAGAGCAGAATTAAGAAATGAAATTGAAAGTTGTTAATAACTCAGAAAAGAGATGCCAGTAAGGTGTGAAATGCTGCATTTTACAGCACCAATCATTTGTCCTGTAGAGGTGGCCTGTGCCATATGGCAGACTGTGATTTGTTGTCGATTTAGTTATCTAAAAACAACAAAATCACTAGTCTTCCACACAGAACTAGGCCAACATCCAATGAATCTTCTATTATTTTCTACAGGCTCTCTATAATTTGTAACAAGTGAGTGGTTTTGGCAGCAGTTTTCACCAGAGAAAATGAGAAGTTTGCTTGGTTAAGGCTTCTTCCAGCAAGATTAGTATCGAATGTCTTCATTTTTAGTAAGAAAGCAGAAGATTAAGGCAAAGCTATTAGAATATTTAGAAGTTAGATTCCCAAATGGCAGAAACACCAAGGTTTGTAAACGAAAAATCACTTGAGAAGAGCTTTTAAAGGTTTAGTACGTACAAGTTAACACAAAGCTCAACTTCAACTGACCTGTTCTGCAGCAAATACTGTGCATTCTGTATCTGGTCCTGTGTCCCTGTAATGGTAATGATCCGATCTTCGGATCCTTCTAAAGGCTCATCAATTTTGATAGAAGCTCCCGATTCATGACGGATTTGTTTAATCCGCTGACCACCTTTGCCAATAATAGATCCAGCCAACTGAAAAGATTTTTAAATACAAGCGTTTATGATGATTTTAAAGAAAACTTACTACCTGTGTTCTCAATGACCATGGAAAATACCAACTTCAGCGTAATTTACTCAGAGCGACTCATGAAGGATCTATTAACTAGTCAAAATTTGGACTATCTACGTGTACTACACATACCAACATTTCCTTCGATAAGGTTACTAAGAATTAAAACCTGCTGGTTTTATTAATTTCACTGAAGTTCACTCAAAAAAGCTCAAACTTTAGAATGACCCCTAACCGATGTCCTTAAACATCACCTTAAGCCTAAAAAGGAGATTTTCTAAAACCTTGTGAATTTAAACAAAACTTACAGAAAGAGGCAAGTCATGAAGTATATTAAACATTCCTGGTAATATATTAAATATACTTACATCTTTGGGAATAGTTACTTGTGTAGTAATAATAGGTCCACCAAGATCACCATATGAGCCACGACCCCCTGCATAGGAATAATCTGATTTAAATAATGAGCATTAAGTTCATTTTAGAAAGTATGAAATAATGTTTGATTTCATAAAGGGGAAAACTTACCATATCCGGAGCCACCCTAAAAAAAGGAAAAAACAGAAAATTACTTTGCCTTCAAAAATAACTTAAATTCCTCTTTTATATATATATATAAAAAAATCCCCCCGTTTAGGCAATAAAAATCTCCTCCCATTCCATCCCTAGTATATTTATTTTAGTACCAGGAATTAAACTCAGGACCTTGCACTTGCCAGGCAGACACTGTCGCTGAGCCTATATTATCCCTGGCCCTAGAGTATTTCCAATGAACAAATTTCAGAAAACAATTCTCAGGGAAGGGATTAAAAAGATCCAGGTACACAGCATTCCAAGCAACATTACAAGAAGAAAAAGAGACACTTATTTATTGTTAAGTAGGTAAGCGTCTGGAATGACTCCAATGTACACTAACACTCAGTGATACTCAACCTGTGGTTCATATGCCATCTGCCATTCTGATGGGCTCCATGTATCTATTGCAGAGTCCCAAGTTTCATCAGCACTGAAACCGACCTGTGGTTAGAGAGGAGTATTAGCATGAACCTGCATTAACCTGGTCAGTGCTACCATTTTTAAATGCCGACCTGTTTCAAAGTGCTACAACAAATATATTGTGGCAGCAATTATTTTGAGGAAACAAAGACCACTCAGTATTCTATTTTCATCAAGAAGCAATGATTTAAATGGTTATCTAAAAAAAAAGTCAGAATCTTCAATAAAACTTTACCTTAATTCTTAAGACCCTAAGCTTACAGCCCCGATACAAACATCGATTTTCTTACCATGCCATCATAGCGGTCTCCAGGTCTTCCTCTTCTATCATAGGCCATTAGATCTCTGCAAGTATTAATACTTGTTATAATTTCCATTTTATTTATCACACACATATGTACCCCAACCATTGAATGCAACCTCTTCTATTTATGAATCCAAAAATAGAAAACAAACAAAAAAAAAAACTTACCCTCCTCTTGGTGGTGGTGGTGGTGGAAGAGGAAGATTCCGAGCTCTGCTACCACCGCGGCCACCTCGACCAGGAGGAGGGGGTGGTGGTCCCCGACGAGGGCTCATGTCATCATAATCTCTTCTAGAGGGAGGCATGGGACGCCCACCCCGACCAGGAGGCATTCTGTCAAAACCACCTCTTCCCCGCATGGGAAATCCTACAGGTCGTCCACGGCGGTCATCAAACATCATGGTAAAACCACCATAATCGTAAGTTTCATCGTAAAAATTGGGATCATAAGGTTGTGCACGTCCTTTGATGGGCGACTAAAAACAAAAATACAGCAACCTTATATAAAGAGAAAGCCTTAGCTCACACTACCCTTCAAGTTATTTTCCCAAAAACATAGTAAGAGGTACGGATAAAAGGACAGGTAAAGATCACAAAAGGATTTTCAAAAGTATTACTGGTCATCTCCCCAATAAAAAAACAACTGCCAAGTTCAAAGTAAAAGTGAATTTTACTACCTTAGAATACACAGCCTCTCACTATGAACTGCACACCACATGGGGTCTAATGAAGTCACTACAGAGGCTATCCTTATGTTGGGTAAGGCTACAATCTATACTGAGACCATTAAATAGGAATTGCATAATGTCCTATAAGAGTACCACTATAGGGACCTCATTTGAAGGACATTAAGCTTTACAAAGCCACACAACATGAAATTCCTAGGCAAAGGATGTTACAGACTAAACATTCCGAAACTACTTAAAGAAACATTGTATACAAAGAGTGCTTTGAAGGTACCTCAGATATAAGGTCAAGGATGATCTTTATGCACTCTACAACCCTATCAGGCTTTCCTCCAATAAGAACAACTCTGTCAGTAGAATGAGGACAGCATTCTTGGAAAAGCTTGATTGTTGTCTGAGTATTCTGTATTAAATTCATAAAAAGAAAAATGCATTAGAATACAGTGAAAAACACACTTTCTATGTTCAGATTTTCACTTTCAGTTTCTTCCAACATAAAACCATGGTTAATTTATATAGGACCCAACGACAGCCTAAAAATTGTGGCCAAACTTTTTCATTTTATATAGAATATGGCAGCAGAAAACAAAAATGCCTTTACCTCCCGAAGTTCTTTGATTTTAGCACCTTTGACCCCAATAATTCCTCCTGCCAGACTTTGATGAATTAACAGTCTCAACTCGCAGTCAAAGTCACTTCCTTTATAGTGTTGGTACTGTGGAGGGAGAGTTATAAAATTTTAGTCTCCCATTAATAGTCCCCCAATAACAAACTTATCAGCTATAAGCATAACAATTATACTGTTGCAGTGAGCAACCTGAATTTATATTTCAATAACTTTACCAGTTATGTGCTTATTATCCTCAATAGCCAGGCCCAAAAAGGACATTCTGCACCACCTTAAAAAACTATTTTATTTTCAGGTCCTGCAACACCATACCCACACTGCAGCCATTTAGCATGTCGCTGTTACCACAAAATTATTACATTCAAATAACACCATAATAAAAATGACTGCAAAGCACTTTGCAAATGTAGTTAATTCCCACTGCAGCATGGAGCAGGGTCAACAGTGAGTTGTAAGACCATTTGTGTATCATGTTTTTAAGCCTTTTTCTATAGCAATGGGAAAAGTACACTATGTTAAAAATAAAATCGATCCTATGGGCCAGGCTCCATACTTCAGTGGGGTTCAATGGCACTATGACATACATTTAAGCATTCCACAGCATCAGATTCGAGCGGGAGCTGGCTGGTTGCAGTGGGTGATGGCAACTGCAGGCCCTGAAAGTAGAAAAATAAGAGTAATAGGTTAAGTGTCTAGTGTGATCAGGCTATTGTCGCATATATTGGTAAAGCTACTACAACATGGTTTAAAGTCTATACATGTGTAAGTAAGAATCTGTTATCTAACTTCATGATTAAATATAAAATATGTAACAAGTGACAAGAGAATCTGAACATCCTCAAACATTGCTAAACCTTTCTCCTTTTTAACATTCCCACTACTAATATTTCTAATTAAAAACACTGTAAAACTGAAGCCTTTAAAATGTGCGCCAGACACATGACCACAAATAGTTCCTATTTGGTCAGCTTGAATTAAAAAAAAAAAAACAACTCTTACATATTACACAGTAGGCCATTAGGTGTTACTGCTACAAACCACTGTATTCACTTTTCCTCCCCCTCCCCATGGTGCCCAATAAAACATTTTATTAAACACCTCCCCTTATACTGCCAAATATATCAGAAGAAAAAAAAAGTGAGCCTACCTCTTCCAAGGTAGGGATGATTTTCTTCAGAATTTCTCCAATTGTTTCAATATCAGCACTGATACTCAATATGCTGCCAAACATCACAAATACCAGATAGTACAAAAAAGGTGGAAAAGAAAAATAAGTTTTGTGTTTGTCATCAGCAGTCATACAAACTTACAGGAGCAACATTAACAATATTCCCCATTTAAAGAAACCTATTTATAGATTTTCACATGCATTTTATTTTATGCCCCATACAGACATGATAACAGTATTAGGAGACTTGCAGAGACAGAAAGAATGGGCTTTTGGAAGGGCTCAGATTAAGTGGGCAATAAACTGACCAGAACTGAAGCAGAGTTGAATATTTATGGTCCCCGCCACCAAGTTAAGGAAACCCTCGCTGTTACATTGGTAAAACTGGCACACCTTCTCTTAGGCAAAGTGGGGGATTATGCAAGTGGTGAACACTATATCTGGAGTAAGGTTATGGATACCAGTTAGAAATTAGATTACTAATGGGCTCTGCAAGAAAACAAATACAAATGCAAGACAAAACAAAGACAACACAAATGAGAAGTGAAGAGTGAACCAGAGTTAGCATTTCATCAGAAAAAATTATGAACAGGCAATGTTGGGAAGCAAGGTGGGCCACAAAGACAGAGCGAGAGACTATTTTGGTAACAATTTGATTTACAATGCAGCAAATATGCAACACTTGAAGCTGTGCTCCTTCCATCGAAATAAAATTAGTGGATCGTTTGGGTGGGCAACTCACGGTAAAAGTTCAGTGACAAAAAGACTTAATGGGGAAAATAAGACAGAAACTTGAAAAACAATACACCGTCTAAAGGGGATACTATTTAATTATATAAAAGGCAGGTAATAAAATACATTTCTCTCTTTCTAATCAGGCAGTGAGGCATAAACTGTTGGGACATACCGCTCGGGGCCACTGCTGTCTGGGACTGAAACACTGGCATTGTACTGCATTGGTCATTGGCGTTCGTGGATGTTGGCATTGGGCATGGGCATTCAATCAGAAGTTGTCAAGTATGGTACCCGTTTGGCAACGAGCACATTTTTGGGCATAGCCAACCAGGGTTTTCACATGGGCGTTCAGGGGCGGATGGGCCAACGTCATGGTGGGCAACGCAGGGGTAAGTCGATCCAGTACATGGGCAACGGAGATATATGGCCAAAAAAACAAGGAGAGGGAAAAGGGGGAAAAGCAATAAATTTTAATTTAATACAAACTATACTCATACTCTCAATTAATGAAACAAGCTTAAGTTGTTCTGAAGACTAACACAATAATGGACTTCTCCATATCTGACTGTGGCTTAACACTTAAGGATCTTAAATGATGGTTCTAGCTGTTTAAAAAAAAAAAAACGAACGATGTTTCAGTAGCAGGCTGGCTCATGAGGGTAGACACAAAACCTGTCACGACTCAAAGTTTACTGAAATTCTTGAGGAAAGTGGGGAAATTTAATAACCCAGATAATACTACAGAACATCTGGATTAAAAGGAGAGGTTTATAAAAGACAAAACAAAAAATTCCCACACCAAAAACCACAACTAATAAGACTGGTTTGGTTTCCTGAGGATCAAAATGCATCCTAGCGCATAACAGGAAGGTCTGTAAAAATTCTAAACAAATTTTCAAGTTCAGTTTACAGTAATCAAGAGAAACATACAAAGATCTGCGACCAAGAGAGAAATGAAATACTGTCAAATAAGTACTCAACACAAGTTGTTTGCCTCAATTTGAGCAAGAAAAACATTAAGAAATGCATATACTTTGAGAAAAAAAATTTAGAAATTTTAGTGTAGCTAGTCCTATGAATGTTTACTTCTGTTACTGCCAACATTTAATGTGTCTAATCACAAGAGTCAACCCACTATAAAATACGAAGACTCAAATAATAGGCATTGACAATTTCCCAAGTATATGATTACATGCCTATCTCTTTCTCCACATTTAAATCATGCAATCTCAATCCTAAGAACTTGGTGCCCCACTGTGTAAGCTGCTAAAAGAACAGATGGATGGTTTTTTTTTTTTTAAAAAGGAAATAAAAATCCCTGGGTTTAAACAGCTACCTAACATCGGTTTTCAGTAATGCTATAATTGATTCATACACTTGGGAAGAGGTATAATTAAGGATTTTAACACTTTGCCACTTTTGGAATTAAGATGTTATCTTGCCTAAGTGAGTAATTTGGTGGAATCTTCCTAGAAGGTGAGTAAGTTTAATATAAACCTTTCACCCTACCAAATCTGGGCTTTTATTAAAACAGGAATGGCAAACCTCAAAATCAACTAACCCAACTTTAAAAAATGGCGTGTAGCTACATTGATTTCTATTATGTAAATCTTCACAAACTTCTAGAAACATTTAAGATGAATCTGCTTGTTTAGTAGCTTAAGTTAACACTTACGTCTGTACGGAGAGCCTTAATATTCTTGCCTCCTTTTCCAATCACTGCACCAGCATTCTAGAAAAAGATACAAAAAATTATTTTGCCTTTTTCTAAAATTAAGTGTACCTGTGCGTTAACTCCCACCCTTCAAATCTCTAGTACCCATTGCTACATATAGAACTGGTTACCTACAGGGGGACAGCATAATCATCAGGGAGAATAACCAAGATTCTATGTATGTTAAGTAGTATTCTAAGACTGAACTCTAAAATATCCAGGAATGCCAGATATGAAATAAAATTTAAGTATAGATTAATTTCAAAGCGTTGTAAAACAAATTGCAGTGATTTCTGCATCATATAGTAGGCACTTTAGGACAAATATTAACCAAGATGCTCCCCTAGGAGCCAGCGAACACATTAAGAATTACTTTCTCTACATTCTTTGGAACTCAGGGCCTCCAGGTGCTGTGCCACTCAGCTATATCATTGGTTCCCCCATACACTTCCCTTAGCTTTACCTGTAGTAGCTTAGACATTCACCTTAATAATTAACAAAGAAACACCATCAAGAGCTTAGTTTTGTTTAAAAAGAACCACACAAATCTTCAAACTTTAAAGCTCCAAAAGCTTCCTGAGAGCCAAACCAGAATTTAAACCTCAATTTCTACTGTGCACCACCTTCAAATTTTTAAGGACAAAATTTCACACCTTGCTCTGAAGCAGAATTCGTAATTCAACCATCTCATCGGTGTTTCTAGATCTTTTAAATGCTTGTTCCTCTTCCATATCTTCTGCAGGACGTTTACCTAGAAACCAACAGTCAGATTAAATAAAAAGTTCCAATTAATTTTTTGGCTTTAACCTGTACACGGAAATGATGTACTGCTAATACCATGTATGTTACAAAAAGAAAAAACCATAAGCACTACTAGTCTTGGCTTTCACCCTCCCTTGTAGTAAGATCCAACATAAAACATTTTAATTTTTTTTGGTCTTTTTTGAGACAGGGTCTCACTATGCATTTCAGAGGCTGGTCTTGAACTCCCAATGATCCCTCATGCCTCAGCCTCCCAAGTGCTGGGATTACAGGCATGTGCCACCATGCCGGGCTTAAATATTCTGAAGGATTAAAAATTACAGTATTTTTTGTCGTTTCAGTTACCATGCAGAACAGTTACTTCTGATCTATAAAATTTAAAATGTAGCTTACAGATCTCTCCGAGTAGAAACTAAGATAATGAAGACACAAGAATGGTGTATTAGACCATGCCAATCATAAGGGAATAATGAAATTAACAGAACAGAAAATGCAACTGTTACAATTAAAATGTCTTCTCACCGAATTCACCATTGGTTTCAGTGTTGGGGAAGGTTTCCTCTGGCTGCTCAGTTTCCATTTTCGTGTATTAAATGGATACACCAATCTGTTGAAAAATGAAATAGCTAGTACATTTGGCTTATTGGAAGAAGGAAAGCTGTGTATCTTGCTCAGTACTTTAAAATAAAAGACTGCTTCTAAAACGTACCAGTTATTATATATCCTTGCAGAGCAGAACTGTAGTGTTCTGGGCAGGATCAACAACTGATACGCTAACACTGCAGTAGCCCATAAAACCCAGGACAAGTCAGTTTTGCTTTGTTTTGACTATTACTAAACTCTAATTTCTGGTAACTTCAATCTGAGCACAAAATACCTATTTCTAAAAGTTGACTTCATTTTTGGATCTTGAAATTCAGACCACTGCCTAACAAGATTCAAAGGAGGTTGACTGCTTTGCTAGGAAAGCAATTTTATATATATAAGCGTGGTTTGTTGCCTCACCACGGAAACCTGTCTTATGCTATAGTTTCATTAAAGCTTAAAGAGACAAGCCTGTGTAGTTAAAATTTGTCCATGAAGCCTGCCTAAGTTTGTGAAAAGGTAAGCTGCACTTACTCACGCCTAAACTACTCTTACACTGAAACTTCGACTCACGGTTTTCCTTCCGACTGACTAGAAATGCTATTCTCTAAAATCTCGAGTTTACAAATACAGCGGCAAATGCAAGCCACGGCCATTAGACCTAGCAGAAGGCTAACTATTACCCTACAAGGTTTATGGTGCTTTTGCACACTAACATTGTCACTAGTGAGCTTTTTCAAGGAGCCTACGAAGACTACCGCCCGACAATCACAGCTCAACACAAAGCCCCGGGCTCTCAAGGCCGGAAGGGCGGCGGGAGCGGAGCGCGCCTCACAGCCGAGGCAGCGCTCAATTTCCTCCGCTTCCAACGAAGTCGGCCCGCATTATCGCTTCCCTAACGACCAAGACCATTTCCTCCCGGCCCATCACTCAGTTCAAACTGAGGCGTGAGAGAAAGATCTAGCGAGAAGGAACGCGCCCAACACCCGCAGGGTCTTAGCGAAGGGTCGCCGCGGCAATCGCCTCACCTCCCCCACTCCTCAGAACCCCGCTAAGCCCGTCTCAGCACCCCCGTCCGGCACAGTCCCGCCCCGCTCTTCTTCCACCTCGCGGCGCCCGCCAGGCGACGGAGGAAAGAGGTGTAGGTCGGCGCCCGGACCACAGGAAATGGCGGCCGTAATGGCGCCTGCGCGCTCGAGGCGGCGCCGGGCGGCCCCTCCCCCCACCACGCGGCCCGGCCGCGGCCCGCACCTCCCCCACCGCGAAACAAAGCCGCTCAGCGGCGACCCCGCCGCGGCCGCCTCGGGTGCCCGGCAGTCGGGCCGCGGGCCCCGCACAAAGAGCACTACGCCCCGCGTCCCCGCCGCCTGCGCCGCCCGCTGCTCCTCCTCCTCCACGGGTGCCCGACTCCCAGCACTGCACGACCACAGCTCTTCCACTGGTTCTGCCTCTCCACTCCCTGAAGGCTCTAGCACCAACACGCAAAACGCAGCCGCTCGCTCGAGGAAATGGCGGCGTGGGGGAGGGGATCCCACGCAACGTCCCCTCAGGAAGCGGCTAACCTTCGAGCAGCCCAGAACGCTTCCTTCAAGCCGGCAGCTCGGACTCCGACCCTCGCTCCCCACGCAGCCCAGCTCCTCACCGCCCGCGTCTGTCTTCCTCCACTGCCGCGCCGCCTAGACGGTCAGAGCTAGACAAGAGAGCGAGCGTAGCCCCCCCCACGCCTCCTCGTGCCCGCCTACCCCACCATCGCGCCCGATTGGCTGCCCGGGTTTCAGCGATCGTGCCAGAGCGACGCAATTGGCTGAAGGCTGCGTCAATCAATTCGACAGAGAGCCGAAAACTGCACCTCCCGCCGGTGCCTCCCTTCGGGCTGTTAAGGGACCGGGCCCGAGAGAAACCGGGCTTGGAAAAAGTCAGCGCAGCTTTGCCTGGAAGCCAAATCCTTGCTTCAATCCATAACGCCCCAACCCTAGTCACTCCAATTACCTATACGCCGCAAACAAGTGGGATCAGGCAGGACGTCGAGGTCGGTGCAGCAGAGAAGCGGGGGATAATGGCGGTCGCAGTGCTTTCGCCTGGAGCGCCCTCCTCCTCTCTCGTTCGCGCACTCACTGGCTGGGGGCGGGGAGGGGGCCTCTCGCGAGAGGTGAAGACGGTGGTTCGCGCGCAGAGGGCGGGGCGGGCGTTTCTGAGCCCGCGGGGAGGCTTTCGGGTTTGGAGGAGGGGCGGGAGCGCGGCGGGTAGGGCGGGTAGGGCGGGAAGCGTCGAAAGCTACGACTGGGTGGTGCGCGGCGGCGGTCTCCGTGCTCGCGGTCGCGTTGTGGGAAGAAGGCCCCACGCCCAGGTGGGTGCTCGGTCGGGTGTCCACCACCCGCCCCGCACCTCTTGCGCTCCGGCGCGGTGCCGCCGGTGTCTCGGGGCGCGCAGGCTCCGCTCACCGCGGGCCCAGGGCCGCCCCTCCTCTAGTTGGCGGCCGGCGAGCCCTCCCCGCGAGTGCTGCAGGGTGGGCACCGCGCCCCGAGCGCTCCAGGCGGCGGGCGCCTTGTTCGTCTCGGAAGCGCAGACGCAATCTGCCGAGTATACCGCGCTGCGACCGCCACGCTCCTCAGGCCGCAGATCGGCGGGGCGGGAAGGAAAGGGCAGTCCGCTTTTCCGGGGTGCGCTGAAGTTTCTCAGATTGCAGGGCCGCTCGCTCCTGCCCGCGCAGTCCCGCCCCCTCCCGCACACCCAGAGCCCACACAGTCCCGCCCCCTCCCGCTTTCCCTTCCCGCCCTCCCCTTCCCCGCAGCCCCGCGCGCTCGGAAGCGAGGGACGCGGTGGTGTGCGCGGGAGGCCGGCTCCGTTAGTGCCGGTGCGTGCCTGCAGACTTCGAGCGCGTCCGTCCGGTGTGACTTTGCTTTTTGAGTAATTTGCAAACCAGGTAACGACACCCTCGTGGCTGTGTGGCGATTATGTCTGTCCGTAATCTCTTTTACATACACTGTGGGACAAGGCGGAGAACTTTGGAACAGCATCCCTGGTCGTGTAGTTAGGGGTGGCCTTGAACTCACTGTAGCCCAGGCTGACCGCGAACTCTCGGGGATCTTCCTGCCTCAGGAAGTAGAATCTTGGTGGAGCTGAGGACTGAAACACCAACGTTCACTCGCACATGTGCGGAGGATACATTAACACAATACAGTTGAGGCAAAGGGTTGTGGAGCTTCTAAAGTTGTAAGTGGTGCTGTTTTTTAATGACTTGCACCAAGAAGAGTGTACTGTATAGTCTTATCGAAGAGGGAAAACATAAGTCACATTTTAGTTCTAAAATTTAGTTCTAAAATGTGAAGTTCAGATTCTTACTAGATATTCGTCCAAGAATTGATGAGTGTAGGAAGGAGTTGGGAATACTTAGATTACAGAGTTTTTTGGGTTTTTGTTGTCTTTTCGAAACAGGGTCTTGCCGTGCAGTTCAGGCTGGCTTTGAGCTCACTTTGTAAGTAGCCCAGGCTGGTCTCAGCCTCCCAAATTGCTGGGATTATAGGCACGTGCCCCCATGCCCGGCAGATTAGAGATTTACTCTGCCAGTTAGCATTTGAAATTTTTGACTCATTGAAAATATGGGACGTTTCACTAACACTATGAATATACAGAGGTACTGTAGTAATGATAGTTTTTTAAGGTTGCAGTTACCTGCTTTGATAAGCAGTGTGCTCTGTGGGAATCAAAAGGAATCTCCATAGGGTCCTCTTCAACCAGTTTCACTGTCTTTTAACTGCAGTCTCCCCGTTACTCAGCCTTCTGCAACTGTTGGATGGTGTGTGCCCACTAATTTTGTTTCTTCCTTGTCTTCCCCTCCCCCCAAGATTGAGCCTAGGGCTTTGCACTGAGCTGCATCTCAGCTCTTATTTATGTATTTAAGACAAGATATTGCTTCATCAGAGTTGCCCAGCCTGGTCTGGAATTTTCAGTCCTTCAGCCTTGTAAATCAGTCTCTCCGGAAAGGTGTGATTACAGGAATGTGCCTTTCCTCTTTAAATAATAGGAAAAGTCAGGGCTGGGTATATAGTTTAGTGCCACAGCGCCTCCCTGGCAAAGCACAAAGTCGTGAGTTCGATTCCTGGCACAAAAAAAGTGGGAAAGTCAGTCTTTTCCCTCAATCTCTTTCTTTGTTTCAATTCAGTATTAAACCTGTGTTTCATGTCAGAGGGTGTAACTGAGTGGCAGAAAGCCTAAGTCAAACCCCTGGATTTCATCAGTATCACAAAAACAACAAAACAAAAACAAACCAAAGTAGCCAACCCTGGCTTCGTTCGAGAACTTTGCCAGTTGGATTCAGTGGCTCCTGTCTGATGCGGTTAATTGGTATAAATGATTAAGGATGTAATGTTCATAGTGGATCTCAGTGAATTTGGAGTTAGTGTTAGATGTGCGAGTTACTTTAAAAAGGCTAATATAATTGAAATTAAACACTTATTTAAGAAGTTATTTATAACTACTGTTTCTTGAGTTTTCTGTTGTGTGCCAGATCTTATGCTGGCAGTTTAATGCTTATTACCATCTTTGTAAGCTGTGATTTTATTTCATGGGTGAGGAAATTTAAAGTAGGGAATATGTCCTTGATTTTCCTAACAGAATTAGGTTGCAGACTCTTTCCTCACATTGGGTTATGGATGATCATAAAGAGCCCTGATCATTTCTTTTTGGTTTTAGTCATGATATATGTAAATTTTTCCTCCTTAGTTTTTAGAGTAACTGCTCAAAATTTCAAAATTATGTTGAAGTCATTTCCAGCAAATTAAGACATGAAGATAATGGAAAAATATTGGATTTATTTATTTATTGAGACAGAGTCTCATATAGTTGGGGCTGGCCTTGAACTCACTGTGTGGCCCAGGCTGCCCTCGAAATGGCAATCCTGCTTTTTGCCTGAAAGCTGAGGTCACAGTCAAGTTCTGGAATCACAGGCAGGTGCCACTACGATGGTACAATATCCAATTTACAGCACTGCTTTTTTTTTTCTATTTTAAAAGAAATTGGATATGTACAGCTGATTGAAAATGAGTGCATGTCAGATACAGTATGCCTGAAAGCTTAGTTGTGACATTCTTCCTACTCTGTCCTCTCTGTAGCTCAACGCCTATAGTGTAGAATTAGTGTGGTCAGCTGAGTTTATCAGGTAAAAATGTTAATTCAGAAAGCTTTTTTTCCTGACTCTAAAATTAATGGGATGGTTTTATATGAGGCCTTTTGCCTAACAAGACGTGAACATATTGTGAAATAATCCTTCAAAATATTTCTTTAGACTCCATAGGGCTTCAATGTCATCAATACAGCAATGTAGTTTTTCTGTTGTCAGATGTTTAGATTTTTTTTCCATAATGTAGAAACAATGATAAACACTTAATACTACATAAATCGTTGTTTTTCCGTTCCTGCCTCTGGCTACTTTCCTTCCTGGCTCCCTCCCTCCCTCCCTCCCTCCCTCCCTTTTGTGTTGCAGATTGAAAACAGGGCCTTTTTATTGTAAGCACTTACTTGCTCAGCCTCTGAGCTGCACGCTCAGCTACAATTCTGATTGTTTTAACATTAATTCTAGAAAGTAAAAGAAATTAATGATATCATATGAACATATCCTAATGTACAATTTAAAAGACGTCTTTCCAAATTTATTTTGCAGCTGAGTTCTTGAGGATTAGAGTCTGTTCTTTGTGTATGGTGTATGAGCAAGTGGGAAATTATGCTGCACTAACTGACCTTTCCCTTGGAGCTGCTTCTACCTCCTCTGACTGGTTACTCAATGTTTCAGGAAGACGGACCAAAACTCTTAAATCTATGAAGGACTGGAGGCAAGTACTGTAATATACCTTGTCAAGTTACTAATGTTCTCAGGTATTGAAACCCAATTTAAACTTCAGAGTATGGCTCCTATATAATACTTTTTCTATTTAATTAAATCTCAATCTTTTCTTTGTAACTTGTAGGAAAGAATTCTATAATTCAGCTTTTTATCACAGTTGTTACGACATGCAGTTGTAGGAACTATACCATGTTGCAGATTAATCATCTCTCCAGTTTGCTGGTAAATGAAGATTTTTAAATTCAAAAGTTCTTGCCTTTTTGGCAAACTATTTGGGAATAGCTGTATTTTAGTGCTTGTACAACATTAAGTAACTACTCATTAGATTTGCTTGTGATTTACCATTATTCTGGTTTTCTTTTAGAGTTTTAGTCATTGGTATTTTTTTCTTTGGTTGTGATAACATTACTGTAAAATTACAGTATGTCGATTAGTTTCAAAAGTTGGGATTCAAATCCTAGAGGGTAGTACTTGGAGAGAAATATTAATTAGGACTGGCACATATTAATGGAGCAATTTAATTGTTATGGTTCAAGAAGCAGTGTTTCTTAGAATTGTCTCAACTGTCTGTTGAAAGGAGTTTTGTCAGAGCCTGGCTTGGTGGCATGTACCTGTGATCCCAGCACGCGGGAGACAGAGACAGGATTGCCGTGAGTTTGAGGCTAGCCTGGGCTACATAGTGAGTTCAAGGCCATCTGAACTAGGTATGAGATCCTGTCACCAAAGAAAAACGTTACTTGTGTTCTCTAGCACTTTCAAGGAAGTGCTTGTTTGGAATGAGTAAAGATACTTTAAAAATAATCTTTTTTTTTTTTGAGGCAGGGTCTCCCTATACAGCTCAGGCTGTCCTTGAGCTCACCTTGTAGCCCAGACTGGTCTCCCAATGATCCTCCTGCCTCAGCCTCCTGAGTGCTGGGATTACAGGCGTGCGCTACCATGCCAGTCTAAAAGTAAACTATTGCTGAACCTGGTGGCACATGCCTATAATGTGAGTTCAACTGCCTGAGTTACACGTGAGTTCAAGGCCACCCTGAAATACATAGCAAGGCCCTGTCCCAAAAGAAAAAGATTTACTTGCTCAAGCATTTGTTGGATTGGTAAGTGTATGTTTTAATGTGGTAAGAAGGAGATGCAAAAACTACTTTCCAAAGGGGCTGTGCTAGTTTGTGTTTTTACTAGTAACCATGAGAATTTTGGTAATTGGTATTATCTGTAATTTAGCTATTCTGTTATATGCATAGTGGCAATATACTGTTGTGGTGGTTTTTTTTTTTTTTTGTCTTTTTGACACAGGGTCTTACTATGCAGTTCACGCTGGTCTTGAACTCACTTTGTAGCCCAGCTTGCCTTCAAACTGCAATGATCCTCCTGCGCTCAACCCCTCTCCTGAGTGCTGGGATTATGGGTGTGAGCTGCCATACCCTGCAATCTTTTTTTTTAATACTGTGATTTTAATTTTTCATTTCTTTAATGTTTAATAATAGTGAACATGTTCTATGTGTTTATTTGCCATCTTTGTAGTTTTTTGAAGTATCTGTTCAGATCTTTTGCTCATTTTACAATTTGTTTTCTTACCAAATTTTAAAATTCCTTATATAGTCAAGATCTAAAAAAAAAAAAAATTTAAGTGTTTCTCCTAGTCTGGCTTGCTTTTGTTGTCATTGTTGCCTGTCTCTCTCTTTCTCTTTTTTCTTTTGTCTTTTTGAGACAGGGTCTCACTCTGCAGTCAGACTGGCCTTGAGCTCACTTTGTAGCCCAGGCTGGTCTCAGACTCAATGATCCCGCATGCCTCAGCCTCCTGAGTGCTGGGATTACAGGCGTGGGCCACCACGCCTGGCTGATTTTATTTATTGTATTCTTAACATTGTGTTTCAGGAGCAGAAGTTTGTATTTTTCTTTTCTTCCAATGGTACAGTTTAGATATATATAACAGTAACTTTCATCATAGAGAATTTGTAGCTGTACATGATACATCTTGCTCACTTTGTATGTTGCGAGAAAAAGTCCATCAGTTTTTTGCATGTGAATATACGGTTTTCCCAGCATCATTTGTTGAAGACATAACCTTTTTCCCTTTCTGGATTCTTGGCACCCTTGACAGAAGATTGTTTTGCCAGTGCATGGGTGTTTTTCTCTGGGTTCTCCACGTGGTCCCGCTGGAGAACTTAGCCTACTTTTCCCTTTTAATCTGTGTACTTTGTAATTCTTTCTCTTGCCTTAGTGCACCAAGGTCCTCTAGTACAGTGTTGAAATACTGATAATAGACATTGTTGTTTTGTTCCTGATCTAGGGAAAATTGTTTCGTACCTTTGACTTTTAAACCTGTATGCTCTTGTGCTATTTTGTTCATCCTAACAGTAGTAGTAAAAGCTCAATCAAACAAATGGAAGATTAAGTTAAGAAACTTCTCATGAAAGTTAAACATCAGTGCAAAGAAAGCAGTGGAACGTAGATGATTAAAAAAACATACAAATATCTTGTAGATGTCAAAGTTAGAGTTGTTTGGAAATAGCAGCCCTTAACTTTCTCCCTTTCCCTCTCTTTTTTTTTGAGACATGGTTTTACCATTTAGCTAGGGCTGGCCTTGAACCCACTATGTGGCCTAGGCTGACTTTTTTTTTTGTCTTTTTGAGACAGGATTTTGCTATGCAGTTCAGGCTAGTCTTGAATTTACTTTGCTGCCCAGACTGGCCCTGAACTCACAGAGATCCTATCCTCCTGCATCAGCCTCCCAAGTGCTAGGATTACAGGTGTGTGCCACCATGCCTGGCCTTTTTATTTCCCTTCCCCAGGAGCAATTCTTTTTGACATTTCTGGCTAATTCTTTTTTGTACTTTTTTTTTGTAATTTTTTGAAACAGGGTCTCACCATGTAATTCAGGCAAGCCTTGAACTCATTATATAGCTCAGGCTGGCCTCGAACTCATGGCAGTCCTCTTACCTCAACCTCTGTACTTACTTTTGTTTTTCTTTTCTTTTTTTTTAGTCTTTTTGAGACACGGTCTGGCTGTGCAGTCCAGGCTGGCCTTGAGCTCACGTTGTAGCCCAGGCTGGTCTTGAATTTGCAATGATCCTCCTGCCTCACTCTCCCTAGTGCTGGGATTATAGGCGTGTGCCACCACGCCCAGCTGTACTCACTTTTATAGCTCTAAAAATCATGTAGAAATTATTACTTCTTGATAGTTCAGTTGTAGGCATTAGCTATTAACTTTTGTCCTAGTGAGGACTTTCTCGGCCCATCTCACTGTCTCATTTCTATGATCAGATGTTTTTTCATTTCATTGTATAGTTAAAATTTTTTTAAAGTTTATTGGTACCTATTAGGTATGCATAACGATCACATTCATTATACCTGTACACAATAGAACTTGATTCTTTTTGTTTTTTCCATTTGCCTACTCTTCCGTCAACCCTTCCTCCCCTCCTTTTTTGCAAAAGCTTTGTTTCCTTTGTTTCATTTTTTTCTTTTCCCTTCCTAAAATTTTTATCAGATTAGTATAGTATATATTATCATGCTATAATTAAGTCATTTAGCGTGAAAATAGTACAACTTTTGATATTCTTTTGAGTTACCTTTTTCTTAGTTTGCTGTATATTTATCCATCAATCTATAACTCTTCTAATTATTTAAATCTTCCTACACTGAAAGGCATCAGCAGTCCATTGTAACATGGGTGTATACCAAGAGAAAGGGTTATATGAAATTTTGGAAATAGCAGTCTTGCACAATTTCACCTCCATGAGAAAGAATCTTTCCTGAGGCTATCTGGCCGTTTGTGCTTGTATTCTGTAAATACTTTTGACCATAGTGCGCTGCCCTGATTTGTGTGTGACCCAGCAGAATGTCATGTGTTCTTTCTTGGGTTATTCTTCTATTATGTTATACACACCCTAAAAAAAATTGTGTTAGGCAATACTGGTCTTAAAAATCTGTTTTTAGTTCAATTGTCTGTGGTTAATAATTTGCCTGAGTCAAGAATTATAGGGTAAAAAAACAATTTTCATTCAGAAATCTGAAGGAATTTCTCATTTACCTTCTAGCTAACATCAAGAAGCATAAAGCCATCTTCATTTGTTTTCATTCTTGGAGAGTTTGTAGTTTTTATCCCTGAATCCTAAGATTTTGCTGAGATACACCCTGTATGCCTGTGTTTATCCATTGTGTAGGTTTCTTTGCACCTGTAGCTCCTGTCTTAAAGTTCTGCACATCTTTCTTAATTTATTTCTTGTATCCTCTTCGTTTTCTTCTTCTGGATCTCCTAGTCTATTAAGACTGCCTGCCCTATCTTTTCTTTAAATTTTTCCTTCTCTTCTGTTACCATTGACTTAATTGTACTAATGGTTTACTTCTGGAGATTTTATGTTCCACATGTTCTACTGAATTTGTCATTTTTGCTATCATATTTTACATCCCTCAGGTTTTTTTTTTTTTTTTGTCCTAAAAATATTGGTGGCTAGGCCTATTTTTTGTAATGGCATCTTATTCTTACTTTATAATGTTTTATCTGCTTGAAGATATTAATGATAGAGTTTTTGAAGTTTCATATCCTGTCAGACTTGTCACTTCTTTTTTTTTTTTTTTTTTTTTTTTTTTTTTTTTTTTTTTTTTTTTTTTTTTTTTTTTTTTTTTTTTTGGTCTTTTTGAGACAGGGCCTGTCACTTCTTTGCAGTTTTATATTTTATGGTACAATTTCTTGTTAGAGGCTTTTCTCAGATAACGTCAAAATTGAGTGGGGAACTAGAAAACTGATTAAACTCAGTAGTCTGTGGGAAGTCTGTAGTAAATGAGCTCTTGAATTGGAAACCTCTTGTGTTAGTGTCTTTAGGTCTTTTCATTGGTGGTAAGATTGGCTCAGAGAAAGATTTTTCAGTGTCCTGTCTGGAGAGTATAGGCCAAATGAGATTTCTTCTTTTTTTGTTTTTTTTTTGTCTTTTTGAGACAGGGTCTCACTATGCAGTTCAGGCTGGCCTTGAGCTCCCTTTGTAGCCCAGGCTGGTCTCAAACTCACAAGAGTCCTCCTGCCTCAGCCTCCCAAGTGCTGGGATTATAGGCATGTGCCACCATGCCCAGCTTGAGATTTCTTGGGGCTTTGTGAATGAATTTACATATTTTCCCTATTTTCATTATGGTATCTCTTCAGTTGTACTCTGGTATTTCCAGTCCAGTGACAGTTTCTTTCTCCTCTCTGAGGAGCGGAAGGAGTAGTTAGTCTCGGGTGTGGACTAGTGGTGCCACAGGTGTGAAGGGATTAGAGCCTTCTGATAAGTGTTACTTTTAGAGCCCCCTTCTAGACATATTCAGTGTTACCTTTTGTAGGTCGTCTCAGCTTGGCATTGTGCTTTCTTATAGTTAGGTACTACTTCTCTGTTTGTGTAATTTGTGTACCAGTTTTTAAAATTTGTTGGCATTGTTTTGTTCTTAGAGTTTTCCATTCTTAGAGTTTTCTTCATTGTTAATTTCATTATTCTTACAGTTTATGACTTTTTTTTTTGTCTTTTTGAGACAAGGTCTGGCTATGCAGTTCAAGATGGCCTTGTGTTCACTTTATGTAGCCCAGGTTGGTCTCAAGCTTGCAATGATCCTTGTGCCTCAGTCTCCCCAGTGCTGGGATTACAGGTGTGTGCCACCGTACAGTTCAATGACTTTTTATTTATTCTTTTTGTCTTTTTGAGACAGGGCCTTCCTATGCAGTTCAGGCTGGCCTTGAGCTCACTTTGTAGCCCAGGCTGGCCTTGAACTGAGTGATTCTCCTGTCTCAGCTTCTGGAGTGCTGGGATTACAGTTGTGCACCACGACACCCATCCAGGAATCTATGACTTTTTAATAATCTGATTTTCATGGAGTTTTTGGAGATTATAAAAGTGTATGTTAGCACTCAGGAGGCTGAGGCAGGAGGATTACCATGAGTTTGAGGCCAGCCTCAAACTTACATAGTAAATTCAAGAGTAGTCTGCACTGTGTAGTGAAACACTGTCTTAAATAGAAAAAAAACAAAAAAAAACCCAAAAACCTTATATATGTGTGTGTGTGTGTGTGTGCGCGCGCGCACACACACACACACACACACACATATTTATGTTTCCAATTCTCTACCTTAAATACATAATCTTTTATTTTTCTATAGAATTCTGCAAGGGGGCTGGGGATATAGCTCAGTGGAATAAGCGCTTGCCTAGCAAGTGCAGGGTCCTGAGTTCGATCCCCAGTACCGCAAAAACAAAAAAAAACAAAACAAAAAAAAAAGAATTCTGCAAGGGGCCTCATGGTAGGTAAAATACACCTGACCATATCTTTCTAATGAAAATACTTGAGCATAATGGTAGCTGGCTATGTATCTCAGTGGCTATGCATCTCAGTAGCTGTGCTGGCAGAATACAGGAAGCAATCTTTGTGTTTACTCACTTGGTACAACTAATGGCAAATGTGTGCACATGTCAAAGTGTAAATGGGTAAGTTTTCCCCATTTTATGTGCCATATTACATTTTTGTGTTTTTATAATTTTTCCAGCAGATTTAATGTATCTGTTTCAATATTTAGATTTTTGATCCATTTTGACTGTTTAGTACATGGTGAAAGATGTGAGTCCAGTGTTAATCTTCTGCATGTGGAAAGCCAGTTTTTCCAGCACCATTTATTAAAGAGGCTACCTGTCTTCCAGTGAATGTGTTTGGAATCTTTGCCAAAAGTAAGGTGGTTAAGTAGGTCTGAGGTTGCTTCTGCATCTTCTGATCTGTTTCATTGATCCTTGGGTCTTTTTTTTTTTTTTTTTTGCCAGTACCATGCTGTTTTTAAAGATGGTTGGGGATGTAGCTCAATGTGTGGTTTTTTTTTTTTTTGGCAGTACTGGGGATTGAACTCAGGACCCTGCGCTTGCTAGGCAGGCGCTTATTCCACTGAGCTATATCCCCAGCTCCCATGCTGTTTTTATCACAGTAGCTTTGTAGTGTAATTTCAAGCCAGGAATTGTGCTGCCTTCTGCTTTGCCTTTGTTGCCCAGAATTGCCTTTGCTGTTCTAGGATTCTTCTGGTTCCAAATGAATTTTGGGATTCTTTTCTCTAATTCTGTGAAATATGCTATTGGAATTTTAATTAGAATTACATTAAATTCATACAACAGTTTTGGAAGTATGGCTGTTTTTACTACATTGGTTCTTCTTACCCAAGAACAAGGGGTATTTTTTCATTTTCTGATAACCTCTTCAATCTCCTTTTGCAGAGTACTGTAGTTTTCAGTGTAGAGATCTCTTACTTCCTTCATCAGATTGATTCCTAAGTATTTCTTTTTTTTTTGGATGCTATTGTGAAAGGTGATGTTTACCTCATTTCTCTCTTAGTGAGCCTATTATTTATGTGCAGGAAGCTTGTTACTTATTTGCAGGATTTTTGAGTGTTGACTTTATCCAGCTACACTACTGAATTTGGTTATTAAATCTAGAAATCTTTTGATGGAGCTTTTGGGGTCTTCTATGTAGAGTATCATGTTACCTGCAAATAATGATAATTTAACTTCCTTTCGTATCCTTACTGCTTTTCTTTCTTGCTCTTGTCTAATTGCTCTGGTGAATGCTGCCAGAACTGTATTAAATAAGAGTGGTGACAGTGGAGATCCTTGCCTTGTTCCTGACTTTGCAGTGAAAGCTTTTAGTTTTTTTCCATTTAGTATGATGTTGGCTGTTGGTTTGTCATAGAGGGCTTTTTATCAGATTGAGATAAAGACCATATATTCCAGTTTTCTGCCAGAAAGACCATCTATTCCAATTTTTATCATGAATGTTGGACTTTGTCACAGCTTTTTCTGCATCTGTTGAGATGATCATATGATTTTCGCCTTGGCTGTGTTAATTTTATTGATTTGCATGTGTTGAATGTCCCTGCATCCCTGGGATGAATCCTACTTGGTCATGGTGTATAATCTTGATGATTTGCTGTATTCTGTTTGCCAATATCTTATTGAGGATTTTTGTATCTATGTTTGTTAGGGAGCTTGGCTTGTAGTTCTCTTTCTTAGTAGGGTCCTTCTCTGGTTTTGATATCAGTGTAATACTTGGTTCCATGAATGAATTTTGGAGTTTTGCTTCCTTTTCAATTTCATTAAAGAGTTGAGAAGTAGTGGTGTTAGGTCTTTCTTGTAGAATTCAGCAGTGAATCTATCAGGGCCTTTGTTGGTAGTTTTAAATTACATTTTCAGTTTCATTGACTGATTTTTTTGTTTTTGACTGACACTGTTTTATTTAGTTTTTGTATTTAATGTATTAAATATAAAGATTTCTGCAAAATCTCTTGTGATTTCACCCTTTTTATTCCTACTAGAATGAATTTGAGTCAATCATTGATTCTTTGTATTGTTTTCTTAGTCTGTGTTATATTAACTTCTGCTCTGATCTTTATAGTTTTCTTCTTGATATGATTTTGGGCTTGATCTGCTGTTTTTTTCCTAGACTTTTGAGGTCCAACATGAACTTGTTTATTTGAGTTGCTCTGTTTTCCTGATATGTGCGTTCACTGCTATAAATTTCCCATGTAGGACTGATTTCATTGTGTCCCATAAGTTCTGGTACATTGTATTGTTATTATGGGTTTTTTTATTATTAGAATTTAATTGCAGAAACTGTCTAATTCTTCAATTTCATCTCTGACCCGTTGGTTGTTCAGGAGGGTATTGTTTAATTTTCATGTGTTTATGAAGTTCTTACGGTTTCTTTTGCCATTGACTTCAAATTTCATTGTACTATGGTCTGTTATTATGCACGGGATAATTTCAATTCCTTTACATTTACTTAAGCATGTTCTGTGAGCTAGTATATGGTCTGTGTTGGAGAATGTCCCATGTGCAGCTGACAAGGATGTGGACTCTGATGTTGTGGTGTGGAAAACTCTGTAGATACCTATCTAGTCCATTTATTCACAAGTTTGGTTCAGTTCTGATATTTCATTGTTGAGTTTTTGACTAGTTGATGTCATTTTGTCATAGTGGGGTATTGAGATCCTCCAATATAGTTGTATTAGTGCTTATTTGACTTTTTATGTCCGGTAATATTTGTTTTATATGGTTGGGTGTACTATTTGTTGCATATATATTTGTGATTGTTATTTTTTTTCTCTCGGAATGTTCCCCTTACAAGGATGTAGTGACCTTCTTTATCTCGCTTAATCCATCTTGGCTTGAAATTCACTTTGTCTGAAAATAGAAGAGCTACCCCTGCTTTTTCCTGGGTTGCTGTCACATGGAGTATTGTATCCCACCCTTTGACTTTCAGTTTATGACTTTATGAATTTCTTTTTGAATTAAACGTGTTTCTTATATGCAGCGTATTGTTAAATCTTTCCTCTTGATCCATTGTGCTAGGCTGTTTCTTCTTTTTTTTTTTTTCTTTTTTTTCTTTTTGTCTTTTTAAGACAGGGTCTCTGTGCAGTTGAGGCTGGTCTTGAGCTCACTTCGTACCCAGGCTGGCCTTGAACTCACAACTATCCTCCTGCCTCAGCCTCTCAAGTGCTGGGATTGCAGGCATATGCCACCACATCTGGCTCTAGGCTGTTGCTCTTGATTGGTGAACTGAGACCATTAACATTGATGGTTATAACTGATACCATCAGAATTTACTTGTCCTTGTTATGGTATTTTCCCGTTGTCCCAGTTGTCTGCCTTGTCTGGTGTATTCCTTCTGTGGGGGTTCATGGAGTTGTAGTCCTTGTTTTCTCTTACTAGAATATCCTTCAGAACATTTTGGAATGCTGATTTGGTGTTCTTGTATTTCCTCAGGGTTTTTTTTTTGTCATGGAAGTATCTTATTTTTCCATTGATTTTGAGAGAGTTTTGCGGGGGGGGGGTATCAGTATGGATTGGAGGTTGTTTTAAGGCCAGAAATTCTTCACTCCAAGCTGTCCTTGACCTGAGGGTTTCTGTTGAGACATTTCTGTGATTCTGATGGGCTTTCCTTTATAGGTGATTTGTTTGTTCTTCTGTTGAATTTTTGGTATCTTGACTATGACATATGGCTGTAACTTTTTTTTGATCATGGCTACTTGAAGTTGTGTATGCCTCACTTACCTGTATGTCATAGTCCTTTCCCCTGCCAGGGAAGTTTTCTGCCATGATGTCTATAAATGGGTTGTTTTTTTTTTAATATTATTTGTGCTGTGTCCTGCTTTTTCATTGATGCCAGTCAATCTTACGTTATTCTGCTTTGCATCATCTAGCACCTGCTGGATTGATTTCTCATGGTCCCTTGCTATTTTTAGGGAATCTTTCTTTTCATGATTGCTACCTATAAGCCTGTCTTCTGTATCTGAAATTTTGCGCTCACATTGGTTCATTCGCTACAGATACTTTCAATAGAATTTTTATTCTGGCTATCTGCTTGAATCTATTTTATGGATTCTATTTCTTTTCCTGTGTTGGGCATTCATGATTTCCATTATTTATCTAGTCACTAAGCATGTTTTTCACTGTGGTCCTCATCTCTGTAGTTATCTGTGAAATTATTTCTGATTTGATTTTTTTCTAGAGCCTCATTCATTTGCTTTGTTGTTACCAGTTCAGAGAGGCCAGGTGGATGGCTTTTGGATTATCCCACATCATTGCTCCTTAGGTTTGCCTTTGATGAACTGGATGTCTGAGGTTGCATCTTGTTCAAGTGTCTTCTCATTTTCTTTTCTTAAAAATTTAATTCCTGGGTTGATGCTTGTCAGTTGCCCATGGTGAGTTGCTTTATTGCTAGTATTTAGAACCTTTAGAAGATGACTACTTCTCAGAAATATCTTCCAAGAGTAGCTGTTTTTTTGGAGGGTTTTAAATCTGTTGTAAGACCCTGCCTCTTCAGCTCATGGAGGATGAGAATTTGCTGCCTGCTTGGCCTATCCCCTGGTTCTTTGGCACTGACACACAACATTTTCTGTGACCCCTTTTTCAATGTCATTCTTGTTCATACCAGGATGAACAGCTGGTGAGAACAGTTATGTCCCTTTAGTTAAAGTGGTACAATCAACAATAACAATAGCATCAAACTTAGCCTAAAAAAGGACAAACTGAGGTAACCATCAAGTTTTCTGCCTTTAACTGTGTAAAGTAGATACAACAAATTTTAAAAGAAACCAGAATATTATATATAGTGAATTAGTCCTCAACATGCCAGTTTTATTCTTGGGGAGAAAATTTGAAAGAGGGTAGGGGAAAAAAATAGAGAAATAGAAGAAGAAGACACTAGAAGAAAGGCTGGAGGACAAAAGGGAATCATGAAAACTTCGGATAGCAGTAGCTTTATGGTGGGGTAGTGGATAATCTCAGTGGGCTTGCAGTGCTCACCCCCAGCTAGTTGCAGCCTTACACATCTACTGTTCCCTTCTGCTGCTGCCTCTCTCCACTGGGGTGCATGCCTGTAATCCCACACTCGGCTTTGTGTTGTGTGTAGTCACTGTATGTCCATAGGTTTGAACCACTCTTCTCACACAGAGAGTCCAACTCAGGGAGAGGGCATGGCCTGCCATATTCTTTGTTGGAGTTTCTCTTTTTGCTTTTGCTGTGGGTTTTAGTTCTTGCTTTAGATCCTTCCTGGGTCCAGGGGACCTACTTTCCTCCTTGTCTTCCTTGCAGTGCTAGATTCCAGTGTCTGGTGGCAACTCTTAGAGATGCTCTTTCTCTGCTGCTCACCACTTCTCCATCTTCCTGGAAGGCTCCGTGTTGAGATTTTTAGACCAGTAGTGTCACTCAAGAAAATTGGTTTCTAATGTGTGGTGGCGCAGGCTTGTAATACCAGCGCTCGGGAGGCTGAGGCAGGATTGTTGTAAGCTCAAGGCCAACCTGAACTGCATAGGGAGACCTTGTCTCAAAAAAAGACCAAAAAAAGCCAGGCGTTATGCTGCATGCCTGTAATGCCAGCACTTGGGAGGCTGAGGCAGAAGGATTGTAGTGAGTTTGAGACCAGCCTGTGCTACAAAATGAGTTTAAGGCCAGCCTGAGCTATATAGCGAGACTCTGCCTCAAAAAGACACACACAGAAAAAAAAGAAAATTGGTTTCTTTAAAAATTGCCTACATTTTGACAACAGAAAGACTCACCAAGAATGAAAGAGAAGAAAATCTGACAGTTTAGCTGCTATTCACTCATTTTTTGAAAGCTTTGTTTTGAACTGTCAGGCAATTTTTACAGTATTTGAATACATGATCATCAAGAAAACAGCCATTGACAAAACAACTTGCATCATTTCATAGTTGTTGAAGGTTTCAGCAATATAGGCCAAATAAACCTTGGTATAAAAATATATGCCCTGTTACATTTAAAGACATTTAATACCTTGAATTTAGAAATTTATCCTGGAATTCAGCTACCAGATCTTTCTTTGTGCAGTAATAAACCATATGATGTGAACAGACTTGTTAGACGTATTTCAAAAAGTAATTCAGTTGTCATATTCGACAGTTGGTTCACAAGTTACCCACTGATGTTATATTTGTTAAATAAACACCAGTTGACCAACATAGGAACTAATTAGAAGAACAAAGTGGAGAGTCCTAAAAATGTGTTGGAAGTTCACATTAGAGAAATGTATAGTACAATCTTTGAATATCAGAAAGGTACAACATTGGTCTCCTATATGGGGAAGAAAAATAAAGTAATATTGATACTGTCAATGTTACACCATTATCATAATATTGATAAGGAGGCCAGGTGTGGTGCACATATGTAATCACAGCACTTGGGGAACTTAGGCAGGAGGATCATGTGGGTTTAAGGTCAGCTGGTGCTATATAGTGAATTCAAGGCCAGCCTGAACTACATAGGGAGACCCTAAAACCCTGTCTCAAAAGCCCAAGTTAAAAAAAAAAAAAGATCGTGAATCCTCAACACAAATGAAGCCAGAAATGGTAACATTTTACAATAAAATGCAAGGTAGAATAGATGTTTTTGATAAGTTGTATAGCAACCATGATGTCACTTGGTCAATGGTTGTGTTTTACTGAATCCTAACTTGTCAGGCATAAATAATTTCATAGTTAACAAAGAAAATACGCATAAAATGTCACAAAGAAATATTCTTAGGAGATTAGGACTTGATAGATGATCAATTATGACAGAGGAAAAACTGTTTTTACTCAAAGAACTTTGCAAAAGAATTCTGAGCATATTAATGGACAGACAGCTGAAACATCACAAGAATCTCCTAAGAAAACAGGAAGACCAGCAAGATGTAAAGTATGTCCTACCAAAGAAGACAGAAGAGCAAAACACATGTGCTATCAGTGTAAGTAATACTTGCGTATGGAACATGCCATTCTCGTGTGAAAACTGCCTTAGGTGTGATAATTGAAGTAAAGATTGTTTTTTGTGGTACAGTTGTATTTGTATTGTCATGGTCATTCACATACAAATTTATTTCTGTTTTTAGATTTAGTAAGTAAACAAATGATGTAGAAAATGTTAATGTTTATTCTAAACACTCATTTTCCTGGTGCGTACACATTATATAATATAATAGAAACCTTCTGACAAAAGAGGAAGACAAGAAGTAACAAGTACGGCCTGCCAAACAGGAAAGGAAAGCCAAGCACACAAGCTGTAGTGTGAGCGATACTTCTGTATGAAACATGCTGTTATGTGTGAAGAGTGTCTTAAGTGTGATAATTGAAGAAAAGATTATTTCTGTGGTAGAGTTTTGTATTTTCATTGTAGTTCACATAGGAATTTATCTCTGCTTTTTTTTTACATTTTGTAAGCAAGTGAACAGTTGATATTGAAAATGTTGTTTGTTCTCCATACTTACTACATATTAAAGTACACATTATTCAATATAATACATAAAATTAAAATTCATAATTCATCAGTAAAAAAACTCCTAAAGAATAAATGTGGGCATCACACACCTCCATTATGTGCCTTTTCTAAAAATTTACCATGATGCCCCCTTCTAAACTTACTTAGTGTCTTTATTTTCCTCCTTGGAAAAATGAGAATACCTTAACTCCCTTCTGAATGCTTTTCTCATCAACCTTTTCTTCCACTGCATTGAAACCAGGGCCTTTGCAATGAGCTAGCCCTTTTTCTAAACTTTGATATAATTTTGGGTCTCACTAAGTTGTTGCCCATACTGGGCTCAAACTTAGAATTTTCCTGCCTCAGCCTCCCAGGGTTTTTGGACCTGGCTGTTTTTCACTTGTTTTGGTTTTGGTTTTATGAGACAGGGTCTTGGTAGGCAGTTCAGGCTATCCTTGAACTTACTGTGTAGCCCAGGCTGGCCTCAAATTTGAGGCAGTCCTCCTGCCTCAGCCTCCTGAGTGCTGATGTGTACTCCAGGCCTGGCTGTTTTTCACATTTTTGCTAACTTTAATTTTAGATCCAGTTTGCTGAGCATCAAGATTTTTTTTTACATTTAATGTTTTGCATTTTGCTCTGCGTGCGTGCGTGCGTGCGTGTGCGTGTGCGTGTGTGTGTGTGTGTGTGTGTGTGTGTTTTCAGTAATACTAAGGACTGAACCTAGGGCAAGCTATATCCCCAGTTTTAGTCTTACAGTCTCATTTCTTCCTTTTTTAGACAGGCTTTTTCTATACTGCTGAATTGTTCAACCTTTTAATTAGTAATCTCCCTGTCTCAATCTCCTAGAGTGCTGGAATTACATGCTCTGAAGTGTGAATTATTTTTTTTTTGCTTTCTTTGGCATTTATTTTGTGCTTAATTTATTCCCATGCCTTAAGTTTTTGTTTCTTCAGTTTCTTCTGGGATATCTTTTACTTCAGTGCAACTTCCTCCTCTGGTTTAGGAACAGTTTGTTCATTTTCGGTAAGGATCATCTCAGTATGGTAGGGGGAGCTTATCTCTGGGTTAATCTGGCCATGAACTCTGTAAGTGTGGCAGTGTATCTTGGGTGCTTTGTCACCTGAGTATGTTGAGTGACCAGAGGATCTACATCTAAACCCTTAAGTTCAGCATTACTGTCTGCATTTTTAAGCATACATAGCAAAAATTCACTCTTTTTGGGCCCTGACCCTGTGTCCAGCCCCACTGTTTGGCCTGTACACACCTACCAACTCCACCGTTGTAACACCGGAATGGTATACATTGCTTCTTTAATGTAACGTCCTTCAGATATGTGGTGGCCTTTGAGATATGCATACCCTTGATGGCCTGGGCAGTTTCATGAGTGTTCTTAAAGTGAACGCAAAGATTTGAGCCCCTTGATTTGCATTATTTTGTGGAGTTTTGTAGGTCAAGTGAGTAGCAAACCATTTTCACAGGTCATCGCAGGGCGCTTAGAGGAAGAGCTGAAGTGTGAATTTTTTAAAAATGTGGATTATGGGGCAGGTCTGGTGGCACATGCCTGTAATCTCAGCACTGAGGAGGCTGAGACAGGATTACTTTTGAGTGTAAGGCCAGCATGGGCTCGCAGTGAGTTCCAAGTCCAGCCTGCCATCATGATACCCTGTCTCAAAAAACAAACAAAAGGTTCTTCCTTAAAACTTTTTTTCTTCAGGTATAAATTTTCGTACTTGTTGTTTCTGCTGATGTGGTTCATGGCTGTAATTTTCCTGGGATATTATAAATTTGGTTTGACAGCTGATGCTTATAGGAGTCTTCCCCCTTTGGTGTAGTGTTGGAGTTATCAGGCCTGATACTAGGTCATTTGTTTTATGAAGGATTTAAGGATTTGAGCTTTTTTTTTTTTTTTTTTAATTAAGGATTTGAGCTTTTAATTTATGTGAGTAGCCCAACTCTGGGCCCTACCATGTACATGTGTATGTGTTGTGTCAGCCCAATTTCCTCTGTCAGGGTAGGTCTGTTCCTCCATAGGTGTTTGTTGGATGGGATTTTCCTTTGGTGCAAGTCTAATGAGGCATCTGTTCCCGGTCCTCTGCTCTGGCATGGTATACCGGACTGTTGGAGTTTGGGTCATGCACTTTTAGGATAAGTCCCTTATCCTAGAGACTGCAGAGGTTTTGTGCTCACTTTACAACTGTTAAAATTTCTCTTTTCCTGACTAGGAAGCTTTTACTCTTTATTACTGAGTTTATGTGTTCAATTCCATTTACTATTTTGAGACAGGGTCTCACTGTATAGTTTAGGCTGGCCTTGAACTCACTTTATAGCATAGTGCGACACTGGCCTTGACTGAACTGAGTGATCCTCTTGCTTCAGCTTCCACGTGCTGGGATTAGAGGTGTGTGTGGATTAGAGGTGTGTGCCACCAGTGCTAGGCCGTGTGTAGTTTTATCTTAGCTCTTGTATATCCTTCTGATGACCCTTTTATAAATACACAAATAAATAAGCATTTGCTTACTTTCCTGAATTCTGTGTGTACAGCAGTTAGCAGACTGTATGTTCTGTATTTTTCTCTTATCCCTTCTTCCCCCTCTCCCTGTGTCTCCTCCTTTTTGGGGGGCATTTTTGGAGATTAGACTCAGGGCCTTACACATGGTAGGTATATGCTTATAGGCTATACATGCTCAGCCCTGTATTTTGCTTTTCTTCACAATCAGTTAGGAAATACTTCCATTTGATAAATCAGAGAACTAGTGTAGAGACTGTTGGGGTTTTTTAATTGAAAAAAGGTAAAACAATTTCATAACACAATATATAATAGACTAATAAGAGTTAACTATATTGCTTATTGTCATCTTCAAAGTAGTTACTCAGAGTATAAGATAATGGGCATAAAAACTTATCTAATTGATATTAACACAAACCTTCCTTGTCACTGAACTAAGACACACTGAAAGTACAGCTACCTTGCATTTTTCTCCCTTTTCCCTTCCTCCTTTTCCCCTTTCCCCTCTCCTAGTTCCTTTGCCCTTTTAAGCAATTAGTTCCCATTTCATAATATGTATTGTACATTCTGGACCTTACTTGCTCTTTCAATTTCTCACACCAGGGAGACAATATGCTTATACATGTGTTTGATTTATTTCACTTATGAGTGTGGTCTCAAGTTGCATCCATTTTTACCTATAGAGGTCTCAAGTTTATCCTTCTTTATGGCTGAGTAGTACTCCATTAAGACTTAGCTATTAGAAATTGTGTTGCTATAAACATGGGTGTACATATATCACTGTGGTATGGTTCTTTCAGTTCTGGGAAGATACCCAGAAGGAGGATAGCTGGGTCAAATGGGACCTCTAATCCTAGCTTTTGCAGAATCTCCACACTGATTTCCACAGTGGTTGCACCAGTCTGCACTCTCATCAAAAGTGGAGAAAGGTTTCATTTTCCCCAAAACCCCTCCAGCCTTTGTTATTGGTTGATATTTTGATGATAGTCATTCTTTCTGGGATGAGATGGAATTTCAATGTTATTTTAATTTGCATTTCTTTAATGACCAGTGATGTTGAACATTTTTTCATATATTTATTCGCCATTCATACTGCTTCATTAGAGAGTATGTATTCATCTCAGATGATCATTTTTGGATTGGGTCTTTGAGTTTGGGTGGGGTCCTTAGGTCTGTTTTATTGCCTGTACCATGCTGATTTTATCACAATTGCCTTTTAGTATAATTTCAGGTCAGGGATTGTGATACCTTTGTTGCCCAGAATTGCCTTTGCTATTCTAGACCTCTTCTGTTTCCAAGTGAATTTTAGGAATGTTTTCTGTAGTTCTGTGAAGTATGCTAATGGTATTTTGATTGCGATTGCATTAAATCTATATAACAATTTTGGGAATATGGCCAGTTTAAAATGTTGGTTCTTCCTGTCCATGAACAAGGGATATCTTTCCTTTTTTCTTTTTCTTTTTTTTGTGTGTGTGTGTGTGTGTGTGTGTGTGTGTGGTATCAGGGATTGAACTCAGGACCTTGCACTTGCCAGGCAGGTGCTTATGCCACTGAGCTAAATCCCCAGCCCTCCATTTTCTGATATCACTTTCCATCTCCTTTGTCAGAGTACTGAAATTTTCAATATGCAGATCTTTTACTTCATTTGTTAAATTGATTCTTAAGTATTTTGTTTTTTGGATGCTATTGTGAAGGCTATGGTTTCCCTAATTTCTGTCTTTGAATTTGTTTGAAAATAGTTTATTTTCATCACAACAGGCAAAGACCTTTCTTACATTTGAATTTTTACTTCATTTCATGTAGAATTTTTTAAAAAATTATACTCAATTATGTCTTCTATATAAAAATTAACCAATTCTGTAATTATAATGACCTTAACTTTTTCTTCTTTAAACTTTTTTTTTTGTACCAGGAAACAAACTCAGGACCTTGTGCTTGCCAGGCAGGCACTTGTGCCACTGAGCTATATCCTCTGCCCTCTTCTTTAAACTTTACTCAAAACATAAAAAATAAAAAACTTTACTCATTCATTACATTAAAATTAATAATATGCTCACTGTGTGTAGGTTCCCGAGAGCCATGTGCTTCTATATCCTTTGTTATGGGTTTAAAAGATACTAATGGTAGCAAAAATACTAATGATTGACAACTTGTTGTGTGCTAGGACAGAAATAGAGGACCAAAGAGGAAGAAGAGGTTAGAGGTTATAAGTGTTCTGTGTCACTGAGAAACATAAAAAGATGTGTGATCAGCAGTGTTAGGATCAACAATAAACTGAAGTTTTAGTTTGCTTTTCTTAGGCATTGTTCAGCTGTTTTTTGAGGTACAGTGTAAAATAGTTCTATTGCTGCTTTACTGGCATTTTTAGGGACTAGGCCCCTAAAATAGGTAGATGTATTATTTTCTAGTTTAAGAACTTACAAGAAGGTCAGTTCATGACATTAAGGGCAGTGTAGGAATTTATCCAGTGTGAGAACTAGTCATTCATTGTAAAGTAACAACTATAGTTTTATGGGATTGCTTTTTGCCAGGTTATATAGTTTACATTTACTGAGTTCTCGTGTCAATGCTGTTTTTTCCTTATTTATTTAATCTTCTCATCAAGTCTGTAAGGAAGATGCTTTATTATAGTTTTACAAATGAGGTAATTTAGTGATCCCTTGAGGTTGAATAATTCAAGGTCGCAATTTATAAGTGAAATATAATCTGGCACCAGAGTTGTACTCTGAACTGCTACCTCAAATACTGCTTGTCCTGTCTTTAATTTTTACAGTTGCCTATGAAATACAGAAGGAAATAGGCTTAGAAAAATTAACTTTCTCATGGTTCATTTTTTTTCTGTTCATCTCACTCCAAATCCAAATCTGGTTCTGTGGTACGTTGCTGCCATCATACCCTGACTGATAATAGAATGACCAAGAATTGCACTGTGGATGTCCTGTGTTCATGAAAATAGGACAGAAATTTTTTCTACAGCTTCATCTTATAATCTTTACTGCTTCTTGTTTTTTCTCTAAAGGCCATTTCTGAGCAGTAGAGATTTCTGAGTCCTTCACTGAACAGTCTGTTCCAGATCCTGTTGTCAGATCCTGTGTTGCTGTTTCAAGTGGTAAGTTTTCTTATGGATATATTAAAACTTAGATGAATTGTATCTTGAATTTCATCACTACGAGGAATAAATTCAACTTTTGTGAACATGTACTTGATTATTCTTTAGTATTTTGCTACTACTTTGTTTTTTATTTTTTATTTTTTTGCGGTACTGGGGATTGAACTCAGGACCTTGTGCTTGCCAGGCTGGTGCTTATGTCACTGAGCTATATATCCCCAGCCCGCTACTACTACTTTATTATACTGAGAAAATCAGAATATATTGATTTGGTAAGATTCTTGAGAACATTTAGTAAAATAAACAAGATGCTTTACATCAGGCTCAGAGTCTACTATTACTTGTTATAATTTTATCCTTATATCACAGATTTAAGTGCTAACTGGCCAAACACAGGTATAGGTTAGAATAGAGTTAAATTAGCGTTAATTACTGATGTAAAAACAATGTCAGTGAACATTTTATCCTGACTAAATTTTAAATGTTTAGAATCTGGTTATTTTAATATAGTTACTTTTTAATGAGTATCTTTCATAAATTAGTTATACTTTAGAAATATTATATTTCAATTAATCTTTCAACTCTGTTAGATGGTGGTGTTGACATTTTACAAATAAAGAAAGAAAATGTGTTAAAGAAGAAACATATAGTAGGTCATATAGTTTGTAATTTGGCAGAGCCAACTTTCAAACTTTGGTATATCTGTTTAAAACATTTTGCTTTTCTCATTATACTATTTGATTATTTCTGATGTTTGATTTTGGCTAAATAGAAAGTCAGATTTTTAAGGTACTTGAGAGAAAAATTTGAAGGATGTGGTGATTGTGCCTCTTTTTGCATTGTAGAGAATTACAGAAACCATATATTTTTTTGAAAGATGTGTTTAAATGTACTGAACGTCATAATTTTTTGTTTCCAGGTAACAGATGCATATTAGTTATTTTTAATTTTTAATTTTTTAATTTTATTTTACACTTTGAAATACATTTTATTATCGCTGTTCTGCACCGGAGAGATGGCAGCTGAAAAGCACAGAAGCTAGAGATGGCTGAAACCCACTCTATTGTGGATTACTTTATTTTAAAAAATGAGTGTAACTAGCACTGCATTAAGAGTTGAAACCTGGCTTTCAGCTACATGGCACGTTAAAGTACCACTAGTGTGGCTGGAAGCGTGTATTAACTGGATCCTAGAAGAAAATAATAATGTTAGTGTGAGTCAGGCACAAATGAATAAACAAGTATTTGAGCAGTGGTTACTTACTGACCTGAGAGATTTGGAGCATCCTCTTTTACCTGATGACATTTTGGAAATTCCAAAAGGAGAACTGAATGGATTTTATGCTCTACAGATTAATTCCTTAGTTGATGTAAGTCAACCTGCATATTCTCAGATACAACAGTTGAGAGGAAAGAATACAACGAATGATCTAGTTACAGCTGAAACACAAGTTACCCCCAAACCTTGGGAAGCAAAGCCTTCACGAATGTTGATGCTACAGCTAACTGATGGAGTTGTACAAATTCAGGGAATGGAATATCAGTCTATTCCAGCTCTTCATAGTGATCTTCCTCCAGGCACAAAAATTTTGATTTATGGAAACATTTCATTTCGTCTTGGTGTTCTCTTATTGAAACCAGAAAATGTGAAAGTGTTAGGAGGTGAAGTAGATGCTCTTTTAGGAGAATATGCACAAGAAAAAGTACTTGCGAGATTAATTGGGGAACCTGATCCTATAGTTTCATTCATACCAAATAATTCTAACCAAAACACCCCCAGAGTTGTAGATGTTGTAGATGATGTAGTAGGACCTTCTGATGAAGAACTCTTGGCAAGTCTTAATGAAAATGATGAGTTTGCAGCAAGTAATGACACACTAGAAAGATGTATCAACACAGGTAGTTCCTTAAACATTATTCCTACAAGACAGTCGAGTTTTGAGCCAGCACTCAATTCTCAAAGACCAAAGAAGAAACCACCAGACCAATTTATACATTGTACCGATGGGGAATTGGATGACTTTTCATTGGAGGAGGCCTTGTTTTTAGAAGAAACTGTCCAAAAAGAGCAGATGAAAACTAAAGAATCACAGCCTTTGACTTTGAACAAAAACTCAGATAAAAGTATGGAGAGATTTTCACATACACCTAATACACTGAATGCATTTTCTTCAATTTGCAAACCAGGGAATAATAATTGGAGTGGAGAAACTTTAGTTGAACAGATGACTCACGAAGACACCTTTTCTCATTATTCATCTGCTAGAGACCAAAATGATGTTTTTTCAGGTCCATGTAATGTACCATTAGCACATAATTTTACAAATAAAGATAGGAACTCAGAGACAGATAATAAAGTAAAACAAACTATCAGCTGTTTGGATGGACATTCTTTAGCTGATAAAACATTAAATAGAGAGCCAGTCAAGAGTTCACAAGTTTTTGGTAAACGTGGTCACCACTTACAGTACTGTTGTGAAAGGTCAGAGGGCAGCACTGACCTTTCTGCTGGCACAGATCTGTATTCTCCACCCTTCACCTATCTATCTGTCCTAATGGCCAGCAAACCAAAGGGAGTTACAACAGTGAAAGTCAAAGCTTTCATTGTAACTCTAACTGGAAATCTCTCAAGTTCTGGTGGCATTTGGAGTATAACTGCTAAGATTTCTGATGGCACTGCATATCTAGATGTAGACTTCATAGATGAAATACTTACCAGTTTAATAGGGTTTTCAGTACTAGAAATGAAGCAGTTAAAAAAGGATCCTCCTAAATATCAAAAGTTCCTGGAAGGTTTGCAAAAATGTCAGAGAAACCTAATAGATTTGTGCTGTTTGATGACTATTTCATTTAATCCTTCCTTGTGTAAAGCAATGGTACTTGAATTACAAGATGTTAATGTGGAACACCTTGAGAACCTAAAGAAGCGGTTGAATAAGTAACTTCCTAAATACCATTAGAGAACAGTTTAAAACAAGGAAGTATTTAAATTTGTTCAAATTTTATATTTTTGGAGGACTCAGATTTCAGAAAATGTGTTATTTATCTTCAAGGACTGTGTGGCTTAGTGTTTGAAACTGGGGTAGTATGACTGAGTAGTAGACTGTTTTTGAGTAATCCGAATTATTTCTTTCTTACTACAAATTGCACAAGCATTATTTTGTATTCTAGAAGAGTTCTGAAATTGAGGCATGATCGTGTCCAACCACATGGAAGCATTCTACTAGAAAGTGAAAACGTAACTGATGAAAACAGTAGGAAACGTCGGTTTGTTTTAACAGAAAATTGTTGCTAATAAAAGAATGAAATTCAAAATGTAAACAAGACCTTAATGCATTGGTGGTTTTTGTGTTTAGACAGTTGAACATTATTAAGCTAGCTTCTTGCTGAAGTTTTATTTTTTGTAAAAAAAGGAAGTTTTGTAGCCTATTTCACTTTGTTTCTTTTAATTCAGCATCCATTTTCTTGTATTACGGTATTTTTTTTTTTTTTCCGGGACCGGGGATCGAACTCAGGGCCCTAGTGCTCAGCGGCAAGCACTTAGCCCACTGAGCTGTACCTCCAGCCCTTGTATTACGGTATTAACAGATTAGTGGTAACATCTTAGATTGCTAGAATGTGTCTGTTTTGGGTTTCTTGGTACTGGGAGGTGGGGGGCCCGGGCGGCAAGGTGAACAGCATGGCGGCCGTTGGGGGTTGGTGGTGGGTGTACAGGGTGGGGGTGTCTTTCTGGCCACCTTCATCCTCACTGGCGTGGCTGGCAGCCTGCTTGCCATCCTCTCGGTAGCCACCTACAGACTGTCACTGACTATTTCACCGTAAGCCTGGCCATGGCCAACCTGCTGCTGAGCACCACCCACCGTGCCACCCTTCTCGGCCATCTGGGCCTTCGGCTGGGTCTTCCGGGATGTGTGGGCTGCCGTGTACGTGCTGTCCTGCCCAGCCCCCATCCTCAGCCTGTGCACCATCTCCGTGGCCGTTATGTGGGCACGTGCCGCTCGCTCAAGTCCCCGCCATCATGACGGAGTGCAGGGCGGCTGCCAGCCTGGCTCTGCTCTGGGCCATGGCCCTCGTGATGTTGGTGGGGCCGCTGCTGGGCTGGAAGGAGCCTGTGTCCCCAGACGAGCGCTTCTGCGGCATCATGGAGCAGGCTGGCTGTGCCGTCTTCTCCATGTGCTCCTACCTTCCCGTGGCTGTCATCGTGGTCATATACTGCCGCATATACGGGATTGCGCAGCACCACTCACAGCCTCTATGCCGGCGTCAAGCGGGAGCGGGCAAGGCCTCAGAAGTGGTGCTGCGCATCCATTGTGGGACAGCCACCAGCACCAGTGGGGTGCGCAGCAAAACAAAAAACACCAAGAGCCACACCTTCCGCAGCTCACTGTCCCTGTACCTGCTTAAGTTCTCTCATACAAAAAGGCAGCCAAGACGCTGGCTGTTGGAGTTTTCATGCTTTGCTGGCTCTTCAGAGGAGCTCCAGTCTTTGCCTTGCGCTTAGTCATCTCCTGGCTTCTGGTACAGACTTCGGCTTCCGCCTGGGACTCTTCAGCCTTCTGGTGTTGGCTCTCCGGCCTTCATCATAGATTCTTCAACATTCCATCACAGACCCATCGGCCCTTTAATACAAAGGGACATGGCAGTGAGCCACAGGCCTGGGCTCTTCAATCTCCAGTGTACAAACACCTGCACGCTTCCTCATCCAACCCTATAGCTGACCATTATAAGCCAAACTTACAATTTCTTACCCATTTATATATCTTGTGTTATATATGTTTCTCTAATAAATCCTAACGGATACAGGTATTAACAGATGAGCAGGATATGTCTTTATTTATTTATTTTTTTTTTGTACTGGGAATCGAGCTCAGGACCTTCTGCTTACTAGGCAGATGCTGTGCCACTGAGCTGTACCCCCAGCCCTTTTGAAATTCTTTAAACTGTTTCTTTGCCATAGTCAATTTTCTACATGGTTTCTTTAGAAAATCTGGGGGCAGGGAGGGAGAAAGGAGTGGGATCATGTCACCACAGTCCCATCAACTGCTCATTTTACTTTAATTAAAAAGTGCTTTTCCTACAATCTTTTTTATTTGATTTAGTTTATTCAAATGAATGCAGATGTTTGAGCTTTCATTTCTTTTTAAATTTTATGCAGTTCTTTTTCTTTCAAGTTTTTATTACATGTTTGCTGTAGATACTATGTTCACTGTGAGGAGTTGGTACATGTATGTAATAAAAAGTTTAATCATGTATGTATAGGTTTTTAAAAATAACTGTTAAGATGAATGAATTTGACAATTCACCATTGAGAAGTTTGTTCTACTTATTATTGCTGAAGTATTGATGTTCCCTGTTGAGTCATATTGTTGAAAGTTAATAATTGAAACTAATTTTATTTCTAATATGTTGAAGATCCCAAAAGATTTGTTTATATTGTTCAAAAAAATTAACCAGTTAAGAATATCAGGCTTTTAGATACAATAGCTTTGCTGGCTTTTATTTTGCCAAAATATGTTCAAGAATAGTTTAAATGGCATATTAAAAACATGAAGATCACTTCCTGGATCCATCTTTAAATGTAACTGTCTCCTTTGTGAATTAACTGAACATGAATCCTTTAGTTTTATTGTTAGTGCTGATTGCGTTAAAGTGAGGCTGTTTGCCTCTTCCATTTTGTTGTTAAGTTGTATTTGAGAAGTAAAGTTACTTTTATTAATCTTTTTATTTTAAAATGTTTAAAGTGCCTTGAATTTTAAAATATTAAATGCTCAATAAGATGAAGACATTGTGCTTTTTTTTTTTTTTTTTTTTTTGTTTAGTAAAAGTGTACCAGGAAATATGTAGAAGTAAAGTAATACATGTATAAAGGTATGATTAAAAAGAATCCCATCTGACCCTATGGTCCCCCTGCTAGGTATTTTTCCCAAAGAGCTTAAGGTACATGTATACTGGTAGCATAGTTTGTAATAGCTAAATTCTGGAAATAGCCTGTATATCCATCAACAGTTGATTAGGTAAAGAAAATGTATATATAATGGACTACTACTACTATGATATAAAGAGTGACAGGAGACATGGATGCCCCTGGAAAATACAGTGTCGAGTGAAATAAACCCGACACACAGGCATAATTATATAGTGTTTCTCTGTTGAATGAGACAAAGTAATAAAGATGGGTAGAAGGGGACAAGGAGATGGATCTCTTGGAATAGGGAAGTGGTCAAAGGAAAGCACAAGGGGTGAGGAGGAGGGGAAGGGAAAATTAAAATGTGCCATGTGTAGAAACCTAATAACCTCAATTAATGTAAACATGCCATAACAAGCTAATATTAATATCAAGAATGAAAAATGAGGGGAATTGGAGAAGGGAAGGAGGAGAAAGGAAGGGGAAATTGATTTAAAAAGAAACAAACGTATGTACGTGTAACCACTCTGCAGGGTGATTTTAAACTGCATGAACTACAATACTAATACAATAAAAAATTTAAAAAGTGGAAAAGTATTGGGGCTGTGGCTCAGTGGGAGAGCACTTGTCTAGCATACATGAGGTCTTGGGTTTAATCCCTGGTATCACAAAAAAAATAAAACTTTAACATTGTTGTTCAAAGGATGATAACCAGTGCAAAGCTTAACACTGACTTTGCTAGGTGTGGTGTTGCACAGCTGTAATCCCAGCACTCAGAGTGGGTGAGGCAGGAGGCCAGCCTGAACTATATTGTGAGACCCTATCTAAAAAAAAAAACCACAGACCTTGCTTTTATATATTCTGACAGTAATTGTGTCTATATACTTGTATATACCTCTTTTACTATAAGAGATCTAAGTGGGAAAATATCTTTCCCCTCTAAATCTTCCCTTTATACTCTTTGGTGCTTAAAAACTTTAAGATCTTATTTTCTTAATATTCAGTCACTGAGAAAAGTTCTCACCAATCCTATATTAATTCTCAGTACTTTATTGGTTGATTTTTTAATGGAAGCCATTCTTACTGGGGTGAGATGGAATCTCAGTGTTGTTTTAATTTGCAACTCTTGAACGATCAATAATGTTGAACATTTTTTCATATATTTGTCTGCTTTTTTTTTCCTGGATTCCTGTTGTGTGGAAGATTGTTTTCTATCCTTTGATTTTCAGTCTGTGAATTTATTTTTGCATTAAATGTGTTTCTTGTATATAGGGTATTGTTGAATCTTGTTTCTTGATCCACTCTGCCAGTCTGTTTCTTTTGATTGGCAAATTGAGGCCATTTACATTGATGGTTATAACTGATATGTACTGGCTTATCTTGGTCATGGTATTTTCCTGTTGTTGGTTCCCTGCTTTTCCCCTCTGTTTAATTGCTTGCCCTGCCTGGTGGTTTCTTTCTGTTGTTCTTGGAATTGTCTTTTTTGTGTGTCAAGAATATCATTTAGTATGCTTTGTAGCATTGGTTTGGTGTTCATAAATCTCTACAGTTGTTCTTTGTCATAGAAGTATCTTATTTCTCCATTAATTTTGAAAGATAGTTTTGCAGGGTACATCAATCTGGGTTGGAAGTTGTTTTCTTCCAGGACCTGAAATACTTCCCTCCAAGCTCTTCTTGAGGGTTTGTGTTGAGAAGTCTTCTGTGATTCTGAAGGGCTTTCCTTCAGAGGTGATCTGTTTCTTTTCTCTAACAGCTTTTAATATTCTATTTTTGTGCTGAATTTCTGGAATCTTGATTCTAATATTACATGTCTTGGTGTAGTTTTATTTTGGTCATGAATGTTTGGAGTTCTAAATGCTTCATTTATTTGTATGTCAAATTCTTTTTCCATGCTTGGGAAGTTTTCTACCATTATTTCTGTGAAGATTTTTTTTTAATGTCATTTGTGTTGTTTCTAGCTTTCTCACTGATCCCAGTCAATCTTATGTTATTCTTGTTTGCTTTGTCTTGTAGCTGTTGGATTGATTTTTTCATGGTCTCTTGCTGATTTTAAGATACCTTTCTTTTCATTATCACTAGCTATAATTCTGTCTTCAAGATCTGAAATCCTATCTGATAGAAACCGAGACCCACACGGAACCAGACCAGACCTTCTGACATAAGAGAAGTCTTTATTGGGGAGGGGAGCAGCACAGGGGGTAGCAGGCTACTTAGTGGACCAAGGCAGCAGCAAGCTGGACAAAGTGTGGGCTCTTAAACTCTTGAGGGGTGGATGTCAGCAGGCCAGAACAGCCGGAGCAGGGGGGTGCGGGTGTGGGTGGTGTCTGAGGGTGAGAACAATCCAAGCAGGGTGGGTTGTTCATGGGCCAGAACAACCCGAGTGAGGTGAGCTGTTTGTCAGAGTCCTGCCAAAACAGATGAGGGTGGGTTTGGCTTTTGTGGCTGAGGGGAAATGAAGTGGAACAGGTAAGGGAAGGAGAGAAATATTGAGAGTTAAGGTTTTCCCACAAGGGGTGCTGGCTGCCTCGTGACTTACTGCTATCTATCTTCGTTCAACCTGTTGCATATAGTTTCAATGGAAGTTTTAATCTCTTGGGATTTCTGTTTCGATCTGTTTCATGGTTCCATTTCTTTTCTATGCTGGGCATTATTTGTTTCCATCTTTTCCTAACCTCATCTATTCTTTTATCTGTGTCTCATCTAATATCTTTGACTGTAAGCATCATTTCTTTCTGAACCTGAGAGATGATTTTCTCCATAGCCTTTTCCACTTGTTTTTTCACTTCTGCTGCCATCATTTCAGAAAGTTCCAGTGTTTGATGTCCAATTTCATCTGTCTCTTTGAGTCCTGGGTTTGTCCTGGGTGGGCTGGGGGGATCTGTAGTTACATTTTGCTTCTGCAGCTTGTCATTTTCTATTTTCTCTTATATTTTGTTTTCCATGTTGATATTTGCCAGTTTCTTACAATATATAGCCTTATCACTAGCATTTAGGTTTTCTTAGAGGATGTCTGTTCTTCAGGGATATCTTTTAGATATACATGGTTTTTTTTTTTTTTTTTTTTTTTTTTTTATAGCTGTCCCAAAGCCCTAGCTTCCCAATCTAAAGGATGCAAGATTACTGTTGGGCTTAGCTCCCAATCCTTTGGTACTGGGCTGTGGTGGCGATTATAACCTCATACAGTCATAGTGTTATCATACAGGGGAGAAAAACTTTATAACGTATGACATCCTGGCTAAAGTAGTACAGTTAGTAATAACAATAGTTTCAAGTACAGTTTAACTACTGATAAACTATGGTAACCATTAACCTGATACCTCTGACCATAGAAGCAAACTCTAAAACTGTGTAACAAAATCAAACGTATACTGTGCACTTGTATGCAGTGATTTTCCCCGTAGGTGATTTTACTCTTCTGTTGGGAGTAGGGTGGTTAAGATGGTTAGGGCATGGGCTAAAGTGACGAGTGAAAGCAAATGTAGTAGAGTCAGGGCTGGAGATTAAAGGATGATCCCCCAAGTTTTAGGAAACTAGACACAGGAGGGAAAGAATAAAATAGGATTCAAAGGAGTAGTCAGAAGGGGCAAAGACAATGTGTACTTGAACATTTAAATTCAACAAGTAGTTGATGAAAGAAAGTGGGTCTATAGAAGAGAATCCCAAAAAAGTAAGAAACCTAAACGTTGAAAAAAAGAATAGAGAAGAAAACAAGATGACATCCAACCAGATGGGACCGGCATAGCCAATCAGACAGACCAGGTAGAATGAAAGCAGTAAAATACCTCTGGTGTTCACAGTTTTGTGATAGTGTCCATATTTAATCCCAGAAATGTGTTGGGCATGAAGCTGGTCTTGGCTGCTGGATTTGGGGCCTGGTACTAGACTTCTGCTGGTGGAGCTCTCTGGAGTCCAACCACTGGTGCCTCACTGCTGCTTCAGCCACTTCCAGGCTGCTGGTCTCACCAATTACTCTCCCCTCCAAGGGCATGTGTGCGCCCGTGCACCTGGGACCAGGCTGTTGTCCTGGGTCTTGGGGTTCCCGTCAGTCTACTGGACAAAGGTGTGCGTCCTTACACTCCTCTCAGAGACCCCACCATCCCTGAGACAATGGAGGACGCACAGAGTGCAGACTCACTCTCCTCCTCTTGCAGATGCCCCATCCCGGAGGGGATGGAGGAAGCAGCAAGAAGGGCCTTACTCCTCCCTTTTTATTTTGAGACAGGATCCGGATCACCGGACGGTCAGAGCTCTCTCATTTGTAATCCTCTTGTTTCAGTGCAAGGGCTGCACTGCTGTGCCTGGATCCTTCCTTGGTCCTTTTTCCTGTTATTCCTCTTTTTTTCTTAAACCTGTTAAATGTTTCTTTCTCTCAACAAAACTTTTCATTTTACTTTATATTAATCAGTTCTTTAACATCTTTAAATTTTTAAAGTTTCTACTTACTTAGCTTCCACAGTTATATTTATTTTAATTTATTTCATACTTTACACTTACTGTTTTCTTTTTGAATAATATGCACAGATCATTTAGTTTTCAGGCTTTTACATTTTCTTGTAATTGTGTATTTCACTTTGTATGTTTGTATGTTTTATGTAGTTCTCTCACTGTTCGTTTCAAAATGATCTTAAAATTTACTTTTAGTGATTTTTAAATTTCTCAATTTAGGGAATACACTTTTTTCCTCCAGATGAATGTGATGTGTATTAGTTACTTTCTCAACTCTGAGATACAATATGCAACCCCACAACTTAAAGACAGAAAGGTTTATTTTGACTTACATTTTGTAGAAGGTTCAGTCCATAGTTGGCTGGCACCAAGGCAGGGCAGCGTGGCAGACAGGTGTGGCCAAAAGGCTTGCTCATGGCATGGCAGGCAGGAAGCAGAGAGAGATCAAGGGACAGGGAGGGTGATGGACCCTTCTAGGCCACTCTCCCATTGGCCATCTCCTCCCACCAAAGTTCACCTTCCAAATCACATTTAGCTATAAACTCTTCAGTGGAATATACAGATGGGTATCACAACCCTGTGATCCAGTCATCTCCCAAAAGCTCACCTAGGAGAGCACGAGGTTTTGGCAGGACATCTAGATATAAACCAAAACAGATGTTTTTTCTTTAATCTTGTTCATTTCCAATTTTATTACACTGTAGACAAAGTAACCTAAGCCTAATGAAGACATCTGTGTAGATCTTTTGCTGACTACATACAGATGTTATATACAACTATAGGATTAAGTTTGTATTATCTAAATTTTCCATATTCATGCTTTAAAAATTGTTTTATCCAAGCTGGTTGTGGTGGTGCGCACTTACAATCCCAGCACTCGAGAGGCTGAGGCAAGAGGATTGCCACAAGTTTGAGGCTACATAGTGAATTCAAGGCCACCTTGAAATGCAACAAAACCTTGTCTCAGAAGAGCTTTTATCTGGTAGAATTCTTTAAAATTTTTATTAGTACAGTACATGTTTACAGTACATAATGATTACATTAATTGTGAGGACATTGTTGATGGGTGTACAGACCCCTTCCAATAGTTAGCTGTTATGAATTTTGCTGTTATAAACATGCATATACATTATCACTGTAGTGTGATGTCTTTCTTTTGGGAAGATACCTAGAAAGGGAATAGGTGAGCCAAATGAAATTTCTATTAGCTTTTAGAGGAATCACCATACTGATTTCCATAGCGGTTGTACCAGTTCGCACTACCACAAACAATGAAGGACCCCTTTTTCCCCACACCCTCACCAGCTTTTGTTATTATTATTTTTTATTTCTATTCATGTACTAACTTTTTCTTCATTTACCAACTGGACTAGTTTAGGTGTGTATACACAAGTAATCATTTAAATGATTACTTTTTACAAGACTATCAAGCCTGAGACAGTTATTGGTAGGAGGCATTATAAGTAGTAAGTATATTGCCAAAGAATCATATAGTTCTTTTCCACATTTATGTATAGAAATATTTCAATCACCTTATAAGAACATGCTTTCTGAGAAGCTTCTTAAGTATATTTTAAGTCATTTCACTTATTACCTTTTTTGAGTTTTGGTACTGCTTAAATGTAGTTATATAAATAACATGCTTCAAAAATAAGAACAGATGTATACCTGTAGAGATGACTGCTGTAGATCAAGTTGGTAGTACTGCTGTTTTTGGCTATAAGTAAATAAAAAATTATCTTTCAAAGAATAAACAAAAAGAAATAACATGCTTTGCTTTCACTATTCAATTTTCTACACCAAATGTCTAAAAAAGTCACTATTTTTGGACCCTTACTGCACTCTTTCAACCCGTTCACTTTTTCTTTTAACAAAAACTAAAATTGGAAGTGAGGTCGACTTTTGTGTACAATGACACGGTAAGCAGCAGTGTTACTGAGGAAAGCAAAGTAACAGACTGAGGGATAAGAAGAGTCTGTAGAGTATAACCATGGAAACAAACTGGCGAAGGATAATATCTGTTGGGGCAACCTTATCTCTGAGGTGGTCACTAAAAATGACAGAAATGTGTGCTTGACCCAGATAGAATCAAACCACAAGCACAGCCTTAGGGGAATGGAATTTAGAATCCCCTTTTGAAGGTGCTTCTCCCCACTGAGATGGCTTGATAGTGTCCGAGCCTAATGACAGTGGTAGGCAAATTCTTACAATGATTAGCAGGTACTCTGCTAAGTTATGATGCAAAAGAAGAGCTGTGGTGACTGGCGTCTTCAGACTATTCCCAAAGGAGCAAAATACTCTGTTGTGACCGTGAACTCTGCGGTTCTAGTGGACACAGGTAGAATGCCACCGGAGAGGTGTGCTTGGAGCATTTTTCCATTTTCGCTATCATCCACCCCATGCATAGACTCAGAAGTAAATATAACATCTGGATTTGGAAGAAATGCCAAAAACTTCTGCCAAACTTCCCATAAAGATTATGTCTATTCCATCTTTGGAGTATCTAGAGAAATGAATGTAGTTAGCTAAAGCCGAAACAGCTTATAACAGCAATGCAGCTGTCAAAACCTTTACAATTATGTGCATGGGTTCACCTTTCTTAATAACCTGCCACAATGACAGCATAAATACAAGAATCACCAAGCCCACTAGCACTAGGAGGGTAAAGAAAGCCTATAACCCAGTTTCTCTGGTACTAAAATAGTCCAATGGATTCCCTTTGGCATCCGGGGTTTGTAATTCCATTTCAAGTGGGATATTTTCCACTTGAGAATTCTCCATGTCATCTGTGCATGTACACTTGTTTGAATAAAACACACCACATTTGTGGATACAGAATCTGTGACACTGTTAAATCTGGTTCAGTGTTGCTGTCAACTGAGCTCTGGGTAATTTTTCACTACAACATGATTGTTTTCCTATAGCTCTAGCCACTCCTGGGCTTGGTGTAAATAGAGTTTAACCTCTTTTCCAACAGCTATTGCTATGTTGTTGATTCTGACACTCAGAAGAGCATAGTCACCATGGAATGGCTGTGCTCTGGTCCTGAGTATGTGTGGGAGTGGTGTGGCTGAAGCTGACCTACAGGATCTTGCCCTGGCTGCCTTGTAGCCATCAGGAGCATGTGAGGGCTACTGCCAGCAGCTGCAGCACCCCCATTCCCGCCTCCTGCTCACACTTGTGCCCTGAACCCTCTCAGCCTGCAACCTTCAGCCCCATATCACCAGCTGGAGGAAGCACGGGACCAGAGTTCTGGTTGATTTCATGATGACAGCCATTCTTCCTGGAGTGAGATAAAATCTCAGTGTTGTTTTAGTTTGCGTTTATTTCTCCAGTGGCCAGCAACGTTGAACACTTTTTTTCAGGTATTGATTGGCTTCTTTTACACTTTCATTTAGAAGGGATTACTCATTCGTGTTGCCTAGTTTTTGATTGGGTCTTTAAGTTTGCCTTTTTTTTTTTTTTGCGGTACTGGGGATCGAACTCAGGACCCTGCACTTGCTAGGCAAGTGCTTATTCCACTGAGCTATATCCCCAGCCCCTTGGGTCTTTAAGTTTGGAGGATCCAGGTGTTTCGAGTTCTTTATGTATTTTATATTAGTGCTTTGTCTGAGAAGTAGCTGGCAAAATATTTTTCCCATTCTGTAGGTTGTCTCTTTATTTTGTTGGTAGATTCATTTGCTGTGCTGATGCTTTTTGATTTGACATGAACCCATTTGTTGATTCTTGGTATTATTTGCTGCGCATACAGGCTTTTGTTCAGAAAGTCTTTGTTTACCCCCATGTCTTCAAGGATTTTATCTAGTTTGTCTTCCAGCAGATTGTTTCTGTTCTAATATTCTGATCCTTGTTCCATTTTGATTTTAGTTTTGTGCATGGTGAGAGCTATGGGTCTGGTTTCAGTCTTAGGCATGTGGAAAGCCAATTTTCCCACCACCATTTGTTAAAGAGGCTTTCTTTCAGGAAAAGGATTTGGGCTCTTTGCACAAGCTAATGTAGCTAGCTGAGTGTGCTTGGAGTTATCTCTGTACTCTATATTCTGTTCCATTAATCCACAAGTCCTTTTCTTGGGCGGGGGGCAATACCATGCTGTTATTATCACAGCTTTGTATTATAATTTGAAGTCCTGGGATTGTGATGTCCCCTGCCTTACCCTTGTTGCCCAGAATTGCTTTTGCTATTCTATCACTTCTAGTTTCATATAAATTTTAGGATTACATTCTCTAGTTCTGTAAGGAATGCTGTTGGTATTTTGGTTGGGATTGCATCAAATCTGTATTAACAATAGCCATTTGGATTATATTGGTTGGGCCTATCCAGGAACAGGGGCTGTCTTTCTGCTTTCTGATATCCTCTTTGATCTTTTTCAGAGTACTGTCATTTTCTTTCTTTCTTCCTTTCTTTTTCTTCCTTCCTGCATGCCTTGCTTTGTCCCTTCCTTCCTTCCTTTCTTCCTTGATCTCTCTCTCTCTATCTTTTTGAGACAAGGTTTTGCTATGCAGTTCAGGCTGGCCTTGAACTCACTTTGTAGCCCAGGCTGACCTTGTACTCACAGGGATCCTCTTGCCTCAGCTTCCTGAGTACTGGGATTATAGGCATGTGTCATCACACTCAGATGAATACTGTAGTTTTCACTGTAGAGGTCTTTCACTTCCTTGGTTAGGTTACTTCTTAAGTGTAATGGTTGATATATTCTGTCAACTTGAGAAGTTTAAAAATTTAATTCAGCAGGGAGCCAGGGCCCTTACTCTAAACATCCTGAGCTTGTGGAAGAGGAGGGCATGGACATGGTGTGGATGTAAAGGAAACTCCCCCCACAGCCCCAGGCAGATAGCCTGCATACAGTATAAGGGAGGAAAACAGGCTTGCCTCTGCCTGCTTTTCCTCTTGTTGCTTTTGCTGCCTTCTGCTGCCTTGGACTGCTGCCCCTGTGCCATGCCACCCCATCCTGCCTTGGAGCCAGCTGACTGCAGACTAAAACCTCCACAAACTGTGAGCTAAATCTTTCCTTTCTTGATTTTGGGCATTGGGTATATTGTCTTAGCAATGAAAGAAAAGTAACCAAGACATTAAGCATTTTCTTTTTCTTTTTTTTTTTTTTTTTTTGCATTTCATTTTTCTTAATGGTATTGTGAAAGGCATTATTTCTTTAATTTCTCTGTTAATGAGTTTGTTATTAGTGTGCAGGAATGCTAATGATTTTTGAGTGTTGACTTTGTATCCTGCTATGCTCCTATTAATTCTAGAAGACTTTTGCTTGTGTTTTTGTGGTCTATGTAGAGTATCAAGTCATCTGCAAATGATGATAATTTAACTTCTTTCTTTCCTATCCATATCCCTTTTTTTGTTTCTCTTGCCTAGTTGCTGTATCTTTGAACAGGAGTGGTGATAGTGGACATCCTTGTCTTGTTCCCGAGTTTAGAGGAAAAGCTTTCAGCTTCTCTCCATTTAGTATGATGTTGCCATTGGTTTGTCATAGATAGCTTTAATCAGCTTGAGATAGAGCCTTCTATTCCTATTTTCTTTAGGGTTTTTTTTTTTATCATTTTGTCAAATGTTTTTTCGGCATCTATTGAGATGGTTATGTGATTTTTGTCCTTGTTTTCATTTATGTGATGCATTACATTTATTGATTTGTGCATGTTGAGCCATCATGGCATCCCTTGAATGAATTTTACTTGGTATGTATATATGTATGATATTTATGTATGTATATGTGATCTTTTTTTTGATTTGCTGCATTCTGTTTGTCAGTATCTTATTGAGGACTTTTATATCTATGTTCCTTAAAGAGATTGGCCTACAGTTTTCTTTCTTGGTTGGGTCCTCTTTTTTGGTTTTTTAATCAGTGCAATGCTTGTTTCCAGGAATACCTTTGGGAGTACTGCTTCCCTTTTGATTTCGCTACAGAGTTTGAGGAGTAGTGATGCTAAGGTTCTTGTAGAACTTGCCAGTGAATCCACTGGGACCTAGACATTTTTTGGTTAGTAGTTTTAAAGAATTACTTCTTTAGGGGCTGGGGATATAGCTCAGTGGAATAAGCGCTTGCCTAGCAAGCACAGGGTCCTGAGTTCGATCCCCAGTACCGCAAAAAAAAAAAAAAAAAAAAGAATTACTTCTTTAATTTCATTGACTGATACTGAATTATTCAGGATTTTAATATCTTAGTTCAGCTTTGATAATTCATATGTGTCCAGGAATTTATCCATTTCTTCTGAATTTTCCATTCTATTAAAGTGCAGTTTCTCAAATAATCCTCTAGATTCCAGTAGTTTCTATTGTGATTGTACCTTTTTCATTTCTAATTGCCTGGATTTGAGTCTTTTCTTTCCACATTTTGGTAGGATTGGTTGAATTTGTCTTCTAATCTTTCAAAGAATCAACGCTTTGATTCATTTTTTTTTAGTCTTGATTTTATTAATTTCTGCTTCAATCTTTGTATTCGTCTTCCTCGTACTAGCTTTGGGTTTGGATTGTTTTTGCTTTTCTAGGATTTTGAGATGCATAATTAGCTTGTTTACTTGAGCTCATGTTTTTCTATTGTGAGCATTCTCTGTTATAAATTTCCCTCTTAGGACTGTTTTCCCTGTGTCCCATAGGTTCTGGTATTTTCACTGGATTGTAGAAATGTTCTAATTTCTTCTTTAATTTTATCTCTGAACCACAGGTTATTCAAGATGGTATTACTTAATTTCTATGTGTTTGTATAGTTTCTGTGGTGTCTTTTGCCATTGATTTCTAGTTTCATTGCAATATGATCTAATAATATAGGGTTTGGGTATGGGGGAATGCAAGAAGAAGAGTTTGAAATCTTGAACTCTCTCATATGACAAGGAGGAGAGAGATGTGGTACAAAAGATCTTATTAGTGAGTAGAAGGATATTTGTAGAATTAGGTAAAGGATAGGACAGAAAACTACGAAGAAATAAAAGATAAAAGGAAAGTGACAAAAAGGAAGTAGAATAAGTGAGAAAAGACTAATGGGAGAAAAATTAAAGGGCAGAGAGGAAAAATTACTTTTATATAATGGGATATTACTCAGCTATAAAGAAAGATAAACTTGACGCTTTTATAGGTAAATGGTCACAACTAGAGACCATACTCATAAATGAAATAAATCAGACCTGCATGTATAAGCAACATATTGTCTCACTAGAGTAAGAATCAGAAAGGGTGAATAAAAACTAGGAGGTATGATAGACATTGTGAAATGAAAAGAAAATGCTCAGAAGTAAAGGACAACTGGGGTGTGGGAAAAGTGCAGGGAAAGAAGGGGAAATTATGTATGTGTGTACATACAGGATAGCTAACACTTGTACTGCTGTCTTCTATTGCTTTACTCAAAGGAACAGTTTATTATTACTTGTTTGATCAATATTCCATGTCTCTATCTGTTTTCCTGAGAAACCACTTTGAAGATATCAATACATAAAACAACAACCATTGTTAATTTCCTACCACTTTGTCTGTAACTCTGCATTGTTTGTACTGTTCTTATGTTATTTTGTAAATGGATATCTGTTTGTTAATATGTTTTCCTTCTTTTATTTTTAAAATAAATTTTTTTAAAAAGAGGAATTTTTTTTTTTTTTTTTTTTTTTTGCGGTACTGGGGATCAAACTCAGGACCATGCACTTGCTACGCAAGCGCTTATTCCACTGAACTATATCCCCAGCCCCGAAAAAATTTTTTAAAAAGAAAAATGAAAAGATAAGAAGCCAGGTAGAAGGACAAAGGACAATTTGCCCAGCCCCAGGAAGCTGGTGAAAAAAGGAGGGAAGGAAAGAAAAGAGAAAGCAAAATAAGAAAACTAAAAACAATGGACTCACCAAAACCAAAACCAAACAAACAAAAACAACAAAACCAAAACCAAAAAGAAATTTCTCTGTGATTTTGAACACATGGTTTGCTTCTAGGATCTACAATTTTTGGGCAGTGTCCACCTCAAGATGTGTCGCTGTTCACACTGGTAGATGGAGAAGGCCATCATGTCACAGGTCCATGCCGGAGGCAGTCACCAGCAGGCAGCAGGCTTAGGACGAAAGTGCCAGTTCTTCAACTTTCGAGTCCAGAGTGATTGAGGCTGAGTCTGGCCTTTGGCCGTGGGAGTGGGGCCCGAGTCCTTTGGTTTAAACCCCACCTGTGGTCTCTTACCAGCCAGACCATAGCTCCCGGACCACAGCTGTCTCCTGTGGCTGTCCCTCACCCAGTGACTGTGGGACTGTAATGCTTTGAGCTCTGAAATGAAACCAACCCAAGAATGCTCCAAATCCCAGGTTCCATTGACCCCTCCCTCAATGGTGTTTGACTATTCTCTTCAGGGAAATATGCCAGGTGCTTGGACTACAGTTACTCACCAGCTGCTGGCAACAGACAGCATCTGCTGGTCAATTCCACTGTGCGTTTTCTCTGGAGGCCCCTGGAATCATGGGTTTTCGCTTTGTCTCTGTAGAGTTGGCCTTCCTTTCTCATGAACTACAGGCAGAAGGTGGGGAGAAAGGACAGGTTGCCCCTTCCTTTTTCTGTGATGTGTTCGAGCTCTTCAGTTTCTCTGTTGGCTCCAATTTTTCCCTTAGACCCTTCCTGGGTCCTGGGGGGTCCACTTTCTTTCCCAAATTGTTATTTTCCAGGGTCTGTATTCTGAATCTTGGCAAGGCTGAGTTGTGCTTTAGCATGCTGCCATTTCGCTAAAGTCCCCTATCTATTAAATTTCTGTCAGTCTTCAATTGTGGCTGGGAGTAGTATATTTTGCCTTGTTCTTTTTTTTAGTTGTTTTATATATTTTGAAGCTATAAGGTAAAAAAAGATTTAAGATATGTTTTTTCAGCAGATTTTAAAAACCGGTTATGCCATAGCTCTTTTTGTTATATTTAATTTTTTTGTGCTTTCATCTTTACTTTATCTGGCATTAATGTTGCTCTAGTTGCTTTCATTTTTGATGGTATTTTATGTTTTAATTGTGATGGTTAAACTTGGTTGCATCATCATGATGGCCTTGGGATTTTTTGTTTGTAGTACTGTTTTCTTTAGAGCATATTGTACTAATGATGTAGAAAGTATTATGTTTTAAAACACTCAAATTATTTTTTTCTTCCAGGTGTGGTGACACATACCTGTAATCCCTGCACTCTGGGAGGCTGAGGCAGGAGGAGCGAACATTTGAGTCCAGCCTAGGAAACTTGGTTATTTAGAGACTTTCTCTTTTGTTGGGTTTTTGAGACAGGGTCTCACTAGGTAGTTAAGGCTGACCTTGAACTTGCAGCAATCCTTCTGCCTCAGCCTCCCAAATGCTAGAATTACAGGTGTCCACACCCATTTTAGGGAAATCCTGTAAAAAAAAAAAAAAGAGCTGGGGATATATCTACAGTGAAGGATGCTGGATTCAATCCCTAGTACCTGTCATCCCCAATTTTGTGTGATTGTGCCACATATTCAATACACAGATAAACATTTGCTTTCAATTTTTAGAATTGATTTTTCAAAATTAAATTTTATGTTATAATTAAGAAATGCGTTCTACATTTCTAAGTTCGAGTTAATAAAGCAAGATATATTTTTAAAGTCTAGTTTCTTTTATTCTTTTTTTCTGAGACTGGGTCTCACCATATAGAGCAGGCTGGCCTTGAACTTGCTTATATATCCCAGGCTGGCCTGAAATTCACTGCAATCCTCCTGCCTCAGGCTCCCAAGTGCTGGGGTTACAGGCATACACCACTATGACTGGCTCTCTCTTTCTATATTTACATAAATGATCTCTAGGTGTATCTACTGGGTAAACAGTAGCATACATCCACATACAATGATGTTCTATAAGTGCCAATCCTATCATGTTACTAAAACTGCTCAGTGAATTTTTATGATTAAAAACTAAAAATCTAAAAAAACAAAGAAAGTTTTCAAATGGTCTTCATGGCCTGGCACCTATTGGACCACTTTCTTTTTTTTTTAAAACTGAGCAACTTTCTTTTACTTTCAATAATGCAGCCACCATGGATTTCTTTCAGTTCTTTCAACAATTATTCTTTCCTGTATTAGAGTAATTTAATGAGGGAAACCACTAGAAAGCAGCCCTGAGCAGAATTTAAATTAACCAATGGGCTTTTCATATTTACTTGTGAATCTGTCCAAGGCCTAGGCTCCTTGTCTGCAGATGGGCAGGACTTATGGTAAATCAACCTCTGTGAGTCACTGATCCCTACTAAAGCCCGTAATGGCAGATGAAGCTGGAAATCTTCAAAGAATAAGGCAAAATCACAGCCAAGGATACCTGGAACCAACTTCAACTAGATAAAAACTATAGCCTCAGGTGTCTCGCTCCTGGATGGATTAACCTAATACCTTACCTGGAGAAGTGCTTGAGTAATTCTGCCCTTCTTGAGTAATCCTTCCCTTCTTCTGATAACTAAATAAATATGGGCCACTCAGAGAAGGTCTTGGTCTTAGCACTGAGAGAATCTCGAATTCTGTGAGAGGGCTTTGATCCTCCTGGAGCCCTGAAATCATTCCATTCACCTCTTTTTATTTAGTGTTTGCCATATACTCATTCAGGAGATTGTGGACCTGATCAGCAATAACTGAGGGGTATTATTAACCCAATCATTTTACATTCCGTTTTTCTCCCTGGAAGATACTCCCTTTTTGATTCCTTTTTATGTTTAGGTAATTTCTACTGTTTTTCAAATTAAACTTGAAAGTGACTTCCTTAGAGAAATGTCTTCCTATCTTATCAGATTAAGTTAAATTCTTACTATTATGTTTTGTTAATATCTCATACTTTTCACATTACTTTATATATAATTTTGTTTTTGAGGCAAGTCTTGCTATGTAGCCCAAACTGATCTTGATGTAGCCCAAGGTAGGTTTAAACTCATGCCAATCCTTCTGCCTTGGCCTCTGAGTTCTGTGATCTTAGGCACGTGCCACACCTATTTTCTATATCGGAGATCTTGTCCTCACATTGGCTTAATCTGTTGCAGATATTTTCTTTTACTTGTTTTTTTGTTTCTGTGAGACACAATCTTGCTTTGTAGTTTAGCTTCACCCTGAACTCTCTGTGTAGCCCAGGCTGGCCTGGAACTCGTGGTGATCCTCCCACCTCAACCTCCCAAGTGCTGGGATTACAGGTGTGTGCCACCGTGCCAGGCTTGGATGGCAGCTATCAGGGAGGCTCTTTCTATGCTGCTTAACACTCTGCCATCTTCCCGGAAGTCCATGCCCAGTTCATCATGAAAGCTTTTAGATGAAAATTTCCAAGTTAATAAAAAGTAGAGAGAATAGTATAACTCCTTGCATTTCCATCATATGATTTTAACAAGGATTAATGTAAAGTCAGTTTTACTTGAAAATACATCATATGCTGGTTATTTTGAAAGGAATCCCAGAATATAATTAATCACTAATATTTTGGTACCATGATTATAATTGAACAAGTAATTGTGAACTCTGTTGCTCAGTGGCTCTCTCCATAGTTGCAGGACATGGTGTTGTAATCCCATGGGTTTAGGGATTTGAGCATTTTGTTGCTTCCAGGGGTACCTCAGTGAAGAATGTAGCAGGGAGAGATATGCTAAATGAATGAATGAGGTGTGACTAGAAAAAACATGAACGCATTTAGTGTGATTAGAGTTCAGCAAGGCATTGGGCATGGTCTCCCACAGAATCTTTGTTAGTAATATAGGCTAGAATTAAGAACTATTCAGTGGGATTCATTTGTTGTTGATTGTATTTAATAGATTAGTGAGCTCGTGGTTTTTAGTAGTGTGTCTGAGGGCTCTCCCCATGATTCATTCATGTTCCACAACTGCTTTTTGTCAATGACTCAAATGAATAGAGGATATTCGTTTTGAATATGGAAGAGAGAGCAAATGCACTAAATGACGGTCAGAATTCAAAAAGATTTTGACAGCTTAAGATGACAGAAACCGATAAGGTAGGTACCTAGTAATAACTTAAAAGCCTTATACTTAGGTCCAAAAAAAATAAAATTGCAGAATTTATGATGGGGGAAATGTGGCTTAGCAACAGCATGTGTTAAGACTATTCAGTGCTACTGTGCAGTTTAAGGGGCCAAAGTTAGCCTGGGTTCTTGTGCCCAAGGGGAGAGTTGCCAAACACATACTGCATAGTAGATAGTAAGTAGCTGTGTTTATTGAGGATCATGGGAAGGTAGCAGCAGGAACAGGCAGAAGGGAAAAGGGAAAAGGAGGAGGAGGAACCCTTCCTAAGTCAGACTTCCCACATTTAAAGGGTCAGCCGCCTCTCACTAAAGATGCCGCCCATTCCATCTCTCTCAGGTGTAGATTGGGCACCTGGGGCATCACGACCACCCAATTTACACATGAAGAATCATTAGGGTTTATGTTTACAGTTGAATGAAGGGGAGGGAGCGGCTCCCTCAGCTTCCCTGTCTCTAACTGTACTGTATTAGTACCGTGTGCCTACCATGTTCAAGGCCCCGAGTTCAATCACCAGCAAACAGTCCCTTCCCCTAAAGATATACCTAGTGTTCATAATGTGCCGTAGCTACTATGATATCTGTTGGAAGTCATAGATTTATTATCAGAAGGCAGCATCTGGAATGAGTGAAGTAACCACTGACTCACCTTACTCTTGTTAATTAGCACTAGGAACATGATTTTTTTGTTACAGGCAGAAGAGATCTGAGGCTATTAGAGAAGAAGGGGTTTTTGAAGAACTGGGGATATTTAATCTGTGCAAGCTAAGGCTGATCAGTGTTTAAAAGTATTTTTTTATCGGTTGGAAATTAATATACAATGCTGAAAAATTGTGAGGTATCACAACTCTTGAGGCATTGGAGGATCTGGGAACTGTGGGCTTGAAGTGCATGGAAACAACTGCCTGGAGCTGGTGATACCATCTCCTTACAGAAGGCTCTTCTGACTCAATCTTAGTTTGCGCCAGACCCTGCTGTGTGACACCCTGCTGCCTTCACACCCTTTGATGTCCTCTCTGACTCTGCAGGTATTTGCATTTGCAACCCCTGGGGGAGATCTGTCAAGGTGGGGCCGCTCTGACCTTCGAGAGTAAGGTTATGGGGGAAGTTTTGTGTAAGGTTAGGAAGTTTTGTCAGTCAGGATTGCTCACATGCAGAACTGGCTGTTTTTTGATTATGTGAAATTTCATAAAGACAGCCTACTTCCCCACCTGCTCTTCCCTCTTGCCCTTTTTTTTTCTCCTCTTACCTTCTCTTCTGTTATGAACTGAATTGTGTTCCTTCCTCCAATGGGATTATATTTGGAGACAAGGCTATTTGAAGGTAATTAAGGTCAAACTGATACAGGAAAATAAATATCCCAACCTGAATGATATCAGACGAGTTCGTGTTCTCTAAAACCGAAGAATGAATTTTAGGAACAACGGAGGTTAAGAGCAGAATATATTTATTGAGAGAAAGAAAGCTTCTGTCCGAGAGGGACAGAAGGGGGGCCCGAGTGGGTTGCCCCCGACTCTGTCTTTTCCAGGGACTTTATAGGGAAAAACCATGAGGTGAGGCGGGTCCAAGGTAGGGGAAATGGACAACACTGTGGTCCACCAATAAGATCACAGGCATAATTGTCCAGGTAAGACTGAGTGGACTGAGATCAAATGGGGAAGCGAGTCACGTAGCAAGCGGTCATGAATGCAGAGCTGGGCTTTTCCTGTGGGGGTCGGGCTAGTGACTCTTCCTGACTTTTTAGAAGGTGGTTGTTACTTATTTAGAATATCAATCCCTGTGTTTTACACCTAGGGAGATAAGTGGGTGCATTTGTTTAGCACCTTTTGTCTTGAGGTCTGGCCCACAGGTCTGCTGGCTCCTTCGAGGTCTGCTGGTTCCTTCGAGGGCCTGGCCCTGTCTGTCTGCCTATAATATTTCTATCTAACTCAGCTGCCTATAACAAAACGACTGCCAGATATTGTGACACACGCCTATAATCACAACTATCAGGAAGCTGAGGCAGGAAGCGCAGCTCCAAACCCAGCTCTGGCAAACTAGTGTGACTATGTTTCACAACATAAAACAAAGTAACGAAAACAAAAAGGGCTGGGGGTACAGCTCAGGGGTTAAGGCCCAGAGGTTCAGTTCCCAGGTGGCAAAAGTAGGCTCCTAAGGGTGGGGTTCTACTCCAGTAAAATTGGTGTCTTTCTAAGAAGAGGAAGAGATTACCCCTGCCCCTCTTACTACGTGAGGGCATGGTAGGAAAGCAGCCGCCTGCAAACCAGGAAGACAGCTTTCACCAGGAGCTGACCGCTTTGGTACCTTGATCCTGGACTTCTAGCTGCCAGGATTGTGAGAAAATAATTTTTGATGTTTAAGACCCCAGTATTTGTATTTTGTTACAGTAGCCTGTGGAGACCGTGATGCCCGTCGTTTCCTGTTGCCATCCCTCTCCTTTTCTCCCTCCTACTTTTCCTCTCCTCTTGCCCTCCCTTCTCTGCGTCCTTCATTCCTTTTCTTTTCTTCTCATTCTTCTCATTCTTTTTCTTCTCCTCCTCCTCCTCTTCCTTCTCTTTCTCCTACTTCTTCATTCATAACAGCCATGCTTATAGGAAATAGATTTCTTAATTGTCCCATATAATTCTTAGAATGTTGGCTCACTTTTGTTTATATGGGTGGGTATCTTTACCAAGACCGTGTTGGTCCTGAACTGGAAAGAACATAAAATTCTTATCGGAGGCTGCACTTAAGAATCAACTATAAAAAATACAGATGTTCAGTTCTCCCATCCTCATCCTGGGAAATTCTGATTCACTAGATCTCTAGAATGAAGCTTGGAGCCTGAAGATTTAACAAGACTTAAAAGAGATTTGGCATCTTCTCAAAACTACTGCCACAGGGATAATATTTAGGTCTGTGCTATAGCCAAATCGCTGATTTCTAAATTTATTCAGCAGTCATCAGATGTATCTATATGCAGACCCCAAAGAAAGCAGAACAAAATGCCATAAAGGAAAACACTTTTGTCTCTTGTGGAAACTATAGTGGTTTTTTTTGAGACAGTGTCTCGCTATGCAGTTCAGACTGGCCTTGAGCTCACTTTGTAGCCCAGGCTGGTCTTGAACTTGCAATGATCCTCCTGCCTTGGCCTCCTGAGTGTTGGGATTACAGTTGTGCACCATCACACCTGGCTATGGAAACTATAGTGTTGATTATAACAACTAGAAGATAAAGGATGCTCTGAGAAGGTGAGACCACTTGAATTGGGTTGGTTCAAGAAGGCTTCTGAAGGAGAGAATTTCTAAATGATGCTTGCAAGAAGTATTTGGGTGACTAGAGGAGAGCAGGAGCAGATGTCTGCAGCAGGGGAATAACCTACGAGAGCACAGAAGCAGGTTGAGCTGAAGTTATTCAGGAGACCTTAAGCAGAGCTGTCTGCCTCAAACAGGGAGGCGTGCTCACTGAGAAACTGGGTAGGCAAGGAAAGCTCCGTGATGAAGATGGCCTGCCTGTAGCACTTACTACTGTGATTTTAGGAATTCTTTACCGCGCCTGAGCCTGTATTCTTCTGTCAAATGGGATAAATACTTCTATCTATAAAGAACGTTGGAGACTAAATGAGACAGTGGTGCTTGGCATAGAATAGTACCCAGTAAATGGAGTGGAGACCACACTGATCCAGTGTGCTGAAAATAATCACCAAAGGTTTTTGGAGCAGGGAGGACACTCTCACCTATAAGCTCCTGGGTGCTATAGTGTGTGCCTGTAATCACAGGTGCCGGAAGGCTGGGGCAGGAGGATTACAAATTCAAGCCCAGCCCATGCAAACTAGTGAGACCCTATTTGCCTTGGGGAGAAGATAATTCAACGTGGAGCTGTGGCATTATGGGGGTAGTGGGATAATCCCAGCCTCCCACTCCCACTGAGTGTTGTGCTAACAGAGGCGGGGCCTCCTGCAGCTGCGTGGTACCTCCTGCACTCCGAAAACAAACGCTCCTGCTATTCTTGTGCTGATTGTTTAAAACCCCCAAGGACCAGTGAGTGGTGAATTGGAGGCACATAAAAGTAGATTCAGTTCTTTGATCATCGTGCTAATTACTTTACATGCATTTCACACAATTATGAAAAAAACTAAGAACATTTCAGATTAACTAAAATATGTAGCTATTTTTCTAAGATTTGTTTTTATTAAATAATGAGCAGATTAAAAACATTTATAATGTATAAGGTGTAAAGTATGTGAAGGCTAAAGAATGACAGTAAAGGGGCTGGGGGTATAGCTCAGTGGCATAAGCGCTTGCCTGGCAAGTGCAAGGTCCTGAGTTCGATCCCCGGTACCGGGGGAAAAAAAAAAAAAGAATGACAGTAAAACAAATGCTAGTTTCCTCAACCACAGTCTAAGAACTAGAACACTCCCTGTGTTCTATTTTTTAATATCAGAAAGCATTTACAGTATCATGACTTTTTGTCTCTCTTTTCGAATCACCTAGAATGTGCCTTCCCAATTGTACTTTCCTCTTTTCTTTTAGAAGGACCCTGTATTCTGAACTTCAGGTTTTCCTTGCTGAGACAGGTCTCACTGTGTAGCTGAAGCTGGCCTTGAACTGTTCATCCTCCTGCTTCAGCCTCCCAAGCATTGATATTATAGGTGTGTGCCACCATGTCTGGGTGAATTGTATGTTTAACATTTCCTAGTTTTCTTTTAAAATTTTACCAGTCTCCGTATTTTAAGATAATAGATTGCCTAATGTTGCATGTGTTTGAATTTTATATAAATGGAAAAATATGATAGATATCTTTCTTTTTCTTTTTCTTTTTCTTTTTTTTTTTTTGTCATTTTGAGACAGGGTCACGTTGTATAGTTCAGGCTGGCCTTGAGCTCACTTTGTAGCCCAGGCTGGTCTTGAACTTGCAATGATCCTCCTGTTTCAGCCTCCTGAGTGCCGGGATTACATGTACCACTGCACCTGGTCTAGGTATCATTTCTTGCTTCTTCCCCTCAACATTTTATTCCTCAAAATCATATATATCTATATCTATATGTATACACACACACCATATGTCATATATATATATATATAGAGAGAGAGAGAGAGAGAGAGAGAGAGAGAGAGAGTTTGTTTTGCTATGCAGTATTTCATTGTAAGAAAAGACCAAATTGTATGCATCCATGCTTCTGTGTATCCATGGACATTCATGTTGCTTCTAGTACTTTACTTTTATGAGTGTTGCTATGAACATCATCGTACAAGTCTTGGTGCACATGTTCTATAATTTTTTGAGGGCATTTTCTTATCTATCATTTAAAACTAGACTGGACTGTATTTCGCCTCTGTTACTTCCTACCCCCAGCAGCTATGGCTTTTAACACATGCAGAACTGCATATCTGAGAGATGTTATGGTCTGACTATGGTTTGTCCCGTCCAAAACTTACTGAGGCTTAGTGCTCATGGCTGCAGTGTTGGTCCAGTGGGAGATGTTTGGGTTATGGGGCACAGCCCTCATGAAAGCCCTTTTTGAGTGAGTTCTTGCTCTTGTGGGTCTGGATTAGTTATTGTGTATGACAATAGGAAGTTATACAGCAAGACTGCCTCCTTTTTTTTTTTTTTTGAACTGGGAATTGAATCCAGGACCTTGTGCTTGCCAGGCAGGTGCTGTGCCACTGAGCTGTACCCCCAACTCTAAGGCTGCCTTTTGTGTTTGAGTCCTTTTGCATGTGCCCACCAGTACCTGCCCTTCCATTTTCTTCCAAGAGTTGAAATAACATGAGACCCTCCACAAAAGCTGAGCATGAGCCAAACATAAACCTGTTTTCTTTTTGAATCACTCAGCTTCAAGTACACTGTTACAGCAACAGAAAATAGACTAAGAGAGACAGGGAGGTCTTAACTTACTGTTATCTCCTGCACTTTGAACATGTGGGACAAATTCTGTCTGAACTTTAGTAGTGATCAAACTTCCTTGGAGCATATTAGTGGTTTCTTCACAGAGTCATTGCTGGGGACTCTGTCCCTGCAGATGTTTTGACAGGCATCTCCTCCTCTGAGTGGTCAGTCACTTAAGGACACCACAAGCCCTGGGCATATCTATGCGTGTGTAGCATATTTCTGCTGAGGTCATCATGCTAGTCCAAGGTGCTCTCATCAGCAGAGTTTGAGACTATCCCTCACCTGCACTTCCCACTGCACTTCCTCTGACTTTCTTGTCTCTATAGCGAAGCATCATAAGATGCTTGAAAGAAAGGAGAAGAGATATTTTCAAAATTTTAAAGACCATTTGAATGAACTGCAGTTATTAGTTTTAGTCATTTCATATATTGTTGTTGGGAAGAGTATATAGTAAAAATGAAGATGCCCATACCCTTGGCCTAACAATATCTCTAACAAATGTATAGATTAACCATGGGACATTAGATGCATTTCAAAAACTGGGAACAACTTTGATGTCCATCAACAGAGAATGCATCCACTGGAAAACACAGAAGAAATGGAAAGAGTCCTAGAAACATATGAATTATCAAAACTGAATCACAAAGATATAAAAATTCTGAATAACTCAATGTCAATCAAAGAAATTGAAAATATAATTAAAAACATACCAACAAAGAAGAGCACAGATCCTGATGGATTTATAGCTGAATTTTACAAGAAATTTAGAGGAGATTCAATGCCAGTGTTCCTCAAACTCTTTAATGAAATTGAAAGGGAAGCAGTTATCCCTAACTCATTCCTGAAGGCAAATACCCTGACACCAAAATGAGAGAAAGACCCAACCCAAAAGGAAAACTACAGGCTAATCTCCCTAATGAACACAGATACAAAAATCCTCGATAAAATATTACAAACAGTGCAGAAAATCATCAAAAAGATTATACACCATGGGCAAGTGGGATTCATCCCAGGAATACAGGGATGGTTCAATGTATGCAAATTAATAAAGGTAGTACAGCATATCAACAGAACCAATGACAAAAATCACATGATTATGTCAATACATGCAGAAAAAGCTTTTGATAAAGTTCAACAGTCATTCATGATAAAAACTACAGAAAATTGGAATAGATGGACCTTATCTCAATCTGATCAAAGCCATCTATGACAAACCAACAGCCAACGTCATGCTAAATGGACAAAAACTGAAAACTTTCACTTTAAAATCAGGAAGAAGACAAGGACATCCACTATCACCACTCCTATTCAATATGCTTCTGCAAACATTAGCCTGAGCAATTGGACAAGAGAGAAATAAAAGGAATAAGGATAGGAAAGGAAGACGTGAAATTATCATTATTTGCAGATGACATGATACTCGACATAGACCTCAAAAATTCCACCAAATGAATTCTAGATTTAGTAACCAGGTTCAGTAGCATAGCTAGATACAATGTCAGCAGTCAGAAATCAATAGCATTCCTGTATACAATGAGAGAGAAATTAAAGTAAACCCACACTTCTCTATGGCATCCAAACAAATGAAATACTTAGGAGTCAATCTAACAAAGGAAGTAAAAGATCTATGCATTGAAAATTACAGTACTCTGGGAAAAGAGATAAAAGAGGATTTCAGAAAATGGAAAGATATTCCTTGCTCATGGATAGGAAGAACCAACAGTTTGAAAATGACCATACTTCCAAAACTGTTATACAGATTTAGTGCAATCTCAATCAAAATACCATTAGTGTGCCTCAAGATCTAGAGAAAATATTCCTAGAATTCATCAGGAACCAGAAGAGACCTAGAATAGAAAAGGCAATCCTGGCAAACAAAGGCAAGGCAGGAAGCATCACAATGCCTGACTTGAAATTATACTATGAAGTGACTATGATAAAATCAGCATGGTACTGACAATAAAACAGACCTCAGGATCAATGGAACAGATTAGAAGATGCAGACACAACTAAAACACACTCAGCCACCTTATCTTTTCAAAGGGTCCAAACACATTCACTGGAAGAAAGATATCCTCTTTAATAAATGGTGCTGGAAAAGCTGGTTTTTGACATGCTAAAGATTAACACTACACCCGTGTATTTCACCATGCACTAAACTAAAATCAAAATGGATCAAAGATATAAATATTAAAATAGAAACACTAAATCTACTGGAAAAGAAAGTAGGTAGAAATCCTGAATACATAGGAAACCAAAAACCAAACTGCATGGGAAATATTTCAAAGAGATGTTTGAATAGTTCTTTGAATAATATGAAAAAATGTTTAATATCATTGGTCATTCAAGAAATGCAAATTAAAACAACACTGAGATTCCATATCACCCCAGGAAGAATGGCTATCATCAAAATATCAACAAATAACAAATGCTGGAGGAGCTGTGGGAAAAAAGGAAACCTCCACTGTTGGTGGGAGTGTAGACTGGTACAACCACTTTGGAAATCAGTGTAGAGATTCCTTAAGAAACTATGACTGGAGGTCCCATATGACCCAGCTGTTCCCTCTCTAGGGATCTTCCCAGAAATTTAAAAGCATCATACTATAGTGAAATATGTACTCCCATATTTATAGCAGCACAATTTGTCATAGCTAAATCTTGGAAACTACCCAAATGCCCATCAAACAATGGATAAAAAAGATGTGGTATTTTTACATAATGGAGTACTACTCAGCTATGAAAAAAGGTAAACTCAAGGATTTTGTAGGTAAATGGATGCAACTAGAGACCATACTCATAAATGAAATAAATCAGACTCACATGTATAAACATTGTATTGTCTCCCTAGCGTAAGAAACTGAAAGTGACTAAGATCCAGAAGGTATAATAGATACTGTGAAAGGGAAAGAAATTGCTCAAATGGAAAGAACAAGTGGGGTAGGGAAAGGAGAAAAGAGGGAAGGAAAAGAAGGAATATATATATATATTATATATATATATATAAGATTGCTAACATAATGGTACTACTAATTTCTTTCTATTAGTTCATTGAAAGAAACAGTATTTATATTTTTTGATCAATCTTAGATGCCTATATCTGGTAAAATGAGCAACTACTTTGAAGATCAGTATGCAATATAATAACCATTGTTAATTTTCTATTATTTTGTTTTAAAATTCTGTATTATTTTTGTTTTCTATTCTCTTTAAAATAAAAAATAAAAAAAATACATCCATGCAAGGTTATTATTATGCAATCATTAAAAGTGAAAAGTAGATTCAATGAGAAATAAGTTCCAAAACATACTGTTAAATGAAAAAAAAAAAACAATTTGAAGAATACTGTGTATAACATACTACCATTTAATTCACTTTTTGTCAGTGGTGGTGCTGGGAATTGAACACAGGGTCTCATGTATATTAGGCAAGCACTCTCTGCTGAGCTCTCCCCAACAAACTGTGCATACTACCTTTTAAATCTGCTGGCATTTATAATAACCTACATGCACATACTTGCAAATACACAGGATATTTGTGTATAAATGTATAGTAATCTGATAACACTGATAACACTGATCACACTGTTGAAGAGGCAAATTAGAGATAGGCAGGTAGGGAGGAAACCTACCCTTTCCTGTGTATAATGTAATATTTTTCAGTTTTTAGTTTTTTTTTACTATGTGCATTACTGTATGAACATTCGCCTGAAATATAGTTTCAAACTAGTTTGAAATATTAAATATGCATAAATTGAAAGATAATTTTTAAGTGAAAGAAAGTAACTTGTATTTAAATATTAGACCTCCTGTAACTAGTATTTGGCCTCTTAACTGAATACTGCAACTTTAACGTATATATGTATTTTTTCACGATGACTGAGAGAATAGCATTTACAACGTAATACATGGTTACATACGAATAAGAGAGATAACTATATTGTGAACGTAATGAGTTGGGGATGTCAGGCGGACAGGCTGGTGAAAATGTCTAAGGTTTTGGACAGGTGGACTAGTGCACCAATCAGCAATGGAGATGGGTAGGAGAGTTTGAGTAAATTTCCCTAAGGTGAGAGTAGAAGAGGAGAAATAAGTACAGACATAACCAAAGGAAGTACTTACATTTTGGGTCAGATGGAGAAAATAGAATCAGAAAACAGCAGTGGACAGTTTTACACAAATCACAGGAGAAGATCACAAGAAGAAACAAGAATTATTAGTGGTGGCTCCTGTGGAGCGACTGACACTGATGGAGAGGAAAAAAATCTGTTGGGTTTGATCCTTCAGTTCCCAAGACAGCATTCTCTGCACCTGATTAGGTGGAGAGGAGAAGGGGGCCATGGGAAAAAAACGACGTTAATGAAGGGAAAGTAGAAGGGACGGGAACATAGTTCAAGGGTTAGGCTGGTGACAGGAGGGGTGTGTGTGCACATGTGTGTGCACGCACACATGTGTGAGAGAGTGCTCATATTTACATTGGCAGGGAGAAGTCACAGAAGAAAGAATGATGAGGAAGTGTAATATGATCAGCTTGGGGAACTATTGGGGGAGAAATGGGTGAAAATAAGAATCACAGAGGGGAGCTTCTGCCTTGAGATGGAAGAAGGTCGCCTCTTCTTGGTGACAGTAGTGAAAGAAGGAAGGATGGGGAAGAGGTAGGAAGTGTTGTTAATGTAGATTCGCTCATTTTAAATAAAGGAATAAGTGAGATTATCTGCAGAAAATAAGGAGATTGGAATATAAAGGGGCTTTCCATTTAAGGAGCATGGTAATCAACTTGTATAACCAGAAAAGAAATGGAAAGGGATTTTTCTTCATTTAACAAGGCAGGTGGCTGGCAACAACATGACATAATACAAAGAATATTGACTTTGGAGCCAGACAGACCTGAGTTTGGGTCCTGTGATGTCATCTAGTGGATCTTTCTCAATTTCTTCACAGTAAAATGCAGACAATAATACCTACTTTGTCAACTGTTAGGCACCTTCAATGCATATGTTAATTTTGTCTCCAAAAACATTTATTGACCTCCTGTTTTGTCCTGGATACCCTACGTCAAAGAGTTTGAGGCCTAAGAAGGGAAGTATTTTCCCCTCGTTTTCTAGTGGAACGAAGAATCAACTGCACAATTGCGAAAGGACTTGCTATAAGGATTTTCCCATTTGTACCTTTCAGATTTCATCTATAGGTTCTACCTGGCAGCCTGTATTTAGTCACTGATGTAGGCCATTGCCGTGAGCTGCTAGTTTGATGCCTTATCCTTTGGCCACTGGGCTTGGCAGAACTATTTGCAGCCTTGGTGCTGACACCTTCCATGGTGGTTCGGCCTGTCTCACTCTTCATCGATGGAATAAGCTTGATAATATATAATAACATATACTATATAATAATATGTAATACAATTATATAATATAAACTAATATAATTGGATATAAATAATATAAATATAAGAATATATAATAGTATATATTCATTATATAATAATGTAATATATAATATATATCAATGGTATACTATATAATAATATATACATTCATTTATCTCCCTATCTGTTATTCTTATTGTTGTTATTGTTGGTAGCAGCTAAATGTAGGGTTGTTTTGCTTTTAAGTAGCTTCCCAGGGGGAAATGGTTCCAAACTGAGAACCTAAGAATAATTGACCACAATCATGAACAATAATGAAATTCATCCATTTATAATCTCCATTACTTTTAGGGAGAGTAAATAAAGATATGCATCTTTAATCAGGGAGATTAGAATTAATTAGAATGATTGGACATGGAGCATGAGTCTAGAGAAATATTAAGTTAAATTCTAACAGAAGTGCTTTTGCAAAAAGATTGTAAATTAAGGCTTTAATTTGTGTACTCTAGTTGTTTAAGTGATTGTAACATCATTTAAAGCATTTAATGACAGTGAGATGGTTCCAATGTCATTGGTTATTTGTAATGAAGATTACCACATTCATATCAGAATTGGGTTAATTGGAGCTTGTCACCAAGAAAGGGACAAAATATTCTGATCAATACAGCCGCTCCTCAGAGGTACTGCAGGGTCCATTTCATAACACCACAACTAAGTGAATATTGAAATAAAGCAAGTCACATAAAATTTTTGGTTCCTGAGTAGATAAAAGTTATGTTTAGGTATATTGTAGTCAAAGTGTACAATAGAATTATGTCTAAAAACAATGCATGTGTCTTAATTAAAAATATTTAATCACCAAGCATAGTGGCACATATAAACTTAACACTTGGAAGGCTGAGGCAGGAGGATCATGAATTTGGGGCTAACCTGGGCTACACAGTGAATTTAAGGCCAGCCTGTCGTACATAGCAAGACCCTATCTCAAGAACAAAAGCAAAACAAAACAAAACAATCTTAAAATACTGATGATCACTTGTGTCTTCAGTGAGTGTAATCTTTTTGGCTGGTGGAGAGTCTTGTGTTGATGCTGATGTCTGCTGACTGACCTAGATGGTGGTTGCTGAAGGGTCAGTGGCTGTGGCAGTTTCTTCAAATACAACAACAGTGAACTGGGTGTGGAGGTGCACACCTGTAATCCCAGTACTCTGGGAGGTTGAGGCAGGAGAATCTCAAATTCAAACCCAGGCCAGGCAACTTAGCAATTTAATGAGACCCTGTCTTGAAATAAAAGATGAGAGGGCTGGAAATGTAGCTCAGTGTGAAAGCCCAGGATTACAAAAAACAGAATAAAAAAAGACAACAATGAAATTTGCCTCAAGAAAGGTTTCTGTGTAGCATGTCATGCTGTTTGACAACATTGTGTCTACAGCAGCAATTCTTTCAAAATTGCAATCAGCCCTCTCCAAACCTGCTATACTTTATCAATTAAGTTTATGAAGTATCCTAATTTTTTTGTTGTCATTTCAACAATGTCTGTAGCATTTTTACCAGAATTTCCATCTCAAGAAACCACTTTCCTTGTTCATCCCTCAGAAGGAACTTCTCATCATTAAAGTTTGATCATGACATTGTCCCAGTTCAGTCACATCTTCAGGTTCCACCTCTGTTCTAGTTCTTTTGCTGTTTTCACTACATCTGCAATTACTCCCTCCACTGGGTTCCTCACATAAGAAAAAACATGAGATATTTAAGCTTGTGTTTCTGGTTGATTTAACATTATGGTCTCAAGGTCATCCATTTCTCCCCAAATGATACAAATTTATCCTTCTTCATGATAGAGTAGTACTCAATTGTATATAAAATAGTGCATTTATTCCCCATTTTTTGGATGGTACTGGGGATCGAACTCAGGACTTTGTGCTTGCTAGCTAGGCAGGTGCTTATTCCACTAAGCTATATCCCCAGCCCCTCAATTATATATAAACACTGCATTTTCTTTATCTATTCATTTGTTGATAGACATACAAGCCCCCTCCAAGATTTGGCTATTATGAATGGTGCTGCTATAAACAAGGTATGCCTGTACTAATGTAATGTGATGTCTTTAATCTTTTGGGAAGATACCTAGAAGGTGAATAGCTGCGTCAAATGGAATTTGTATTTTTAATGTTTTGAAGAATGTCCATACTGATTTCCATGATGGGTGTAGTAGTTTATATTCCCACCAAAAATGTAGAAAGGTTGTTGTCTTAGTTATTTTTCTCACTATGAGACAAAATACCCAACACCCAAAGTTAAAGGAGGAAAGGGTTATTCAACTTACATTTTGCAGAGGCCTCAGTTCATTGTTGGCTGTCTGCAAGGCAGGGCAGCATGGCAGAGGGGCAACACTGGGGTCTGAGCCCCCCATTATAATTGTGTTGCTGTCTATCTGATCATTTTTATGTCTAGTAGTTTTTGTTTTATGAAGTTGGGTGCATCAGTGTTCTGTGCATATAATTGTTAACTTTTTGTTAAATTGTTTCTTTAACCAATATGTAGGGACTTCCTTTGCCTCTGTCTAGTTATGGCTTGCTTAAAGTCCACTTTGTCAGAAAATAAGATAGCTCCTCCTGCTTGTTTTGAGGTTCCCCTTGCATGGAACATTGTTTTCTATCCTTTGATTTTTAGTGTATGAATTTCATTTGGGTTTCAATGTCTTTTTCATATACAGTACACTGTTGGATATACTTTATTTCTTTTTTTTTTTTCTTATTGTTTTGTTTTTTTGAGACAAGGTCTCCCTCTGTAATCCAGGTTGGCTTTGAACTGGGTTTTGTTTCTTGAGCCTGTTTGTCAATCTGTGTCTTTTGGTTGTGGAGTTGAGCCCGTTCACATAGATAGCTATTAGTGAAAGGTACTGGCTTATTTCTGAGATTTCCCTTCTCTCCTGCTGTTGATTCCCCTTTCCCTCCACTTCTACTTAACTTCTCATTCTGCCTGGTATATTCCTTCTATTAGATTTTTTGGTCTTGTAAGTTGCCTTGTCTCTTTCTAGAGAATCTTTCAGGATCTTTTAGACTCCTGGTTTTGTGGTCATGAATTTCTTGAGGTGCCATTTGTCATAAAAATAGCTTCGATTTCCACTAACTTTGAAAGATCGTTTTGCAAAGTACATTAGTCTTGGTTGGTAATTGTTTTCTCTTAGTGCTTTAAACATTTCACTCCAAGCTCTTCTGACCTTTAAGGTTGTTTTTTGTTGTTGTTTTTTTTTTGTCTTTTTGAGACAGGATCTCGCTATGCAGTTCAGGCTGACCTTGAACTCACTTTGTAGCTCGGACTGGTCTCAAACTTGAACAATCCTCCTGCCTCAGCCTCCTGAGTGCTGAGTTTCAAACATACACCATCCCACTCTGCTTGGCCTTTAAGGTTTGTGTTGAGAAGTCTGCTGTAATTCTAATGGGTCCACCTCTGTAAATGATTTGTTGCTTTTCCTTAACAGCTTTTAAGACTCAGTTCTTATGTCAGACTTCTGGGATTTTGATTGTGATGTGTTATGAAGAGATTCTTTTCCAATTGTGGTTATTTGGGTTTCTGTATGCCTCACTTATGTTTATGTTAAAATACCTTCTTTATCCACTCATGCATTGATGAATGTTAGGGCTGTTTCCAAGATTTAGCTACAGTATTACAAATTGTGCTGCTATGTCATATGTACATATGCACATGGGCGTGCATATGTCACTGTGGTGTGTGCTTTTAATTTTTTCAGAAGGATACTAAGAAGGGGAGTAGCTGGGTCAAATGGGACTCTAGCCCTAGTTTTTTGAGAAATCTCTACACTGATTTCCACAGTGGTCGCACCAGTTTGCACTCCTACCAACAGTGGAGAAGGGTTTCTTTTTCCTCACAGAGCCCCCATCATTTGTTACTGGTTGATTTCTTGACAATAACCATTCTCCCCAGGGTGAGATGGAATCTCAGCACTGTTTTAAGTTGCATGTCTCAAATGACCAGTGAGGTTGAACATTTTTATCTATTAAATCTACAAGTCTTTTGTTGGATTTTTTTGGTCTTCTGTGTAGAGTATCATGTTGCCAGCAAATAATGATAATTTAACTTCTTCCTTTCCTATCCTTATTCCTTATATATCTTCTTTTTTTTTTTTTGTCAAATTACTCTGGCTGTTTTCAGGGTTATATTGATTAGGAGTGGTGATAGTGCACATTTTTGTCTTATTCCTGAAGTGGATAAGAAAAATTTTCAGGTTTTGACCATTTATTATAATGTTGGCTGTTGGTTTGTCATAGATGGCTTTTACCAGATTGAGATAAAGACCATCTATTCTAATTTTTTGCAGGTTTTTTTGTTTTATCATGAATGGGTGTTGGACTTTGTCAAATGCTTTTTCTGCATCTATTGAGATGATCATGTGATTTTTGACCTTGGCTCTTTTAATATGGTGTACTGCATCTATTGATTTGCATATGTTGAACCATTTCTGCATTCCTCAGATGAGTACTACTTGGTTATGGTGTATAATCTTCTTGATGATTTGCTGCATTTTGTTTGCTGGTATCTTACTGAGTATTTTTGTGTCTGTGTTCATGAGGGAGACTGGCCTATAGTTCTTGTTATCTATTTCTGGTTGGGTCCCTCTCTGGTTGTGGTATTGATAATACTTGCTTCCATGAATGAAGTTGGGAGTATCGCTTCCCTTTCAATTTTATTAGAGTTTCATCAGTCATGGCATTAGATCTTCTCCAAATTTCTTATAGAATTCAGCAGTGAATCCATCAGGACCTGGGCTTTTCTTTGTTGGTAAGTTTTTAATTACATTTTAATTTCATTGACTGACAATGGGTAATTTAAAATTTTATGTCTTTTTTATTCGGTTTTGGCAATTGATATGTATCTAGGAATCTGTCCATTTCTTCTGTGTTTAACAAATGCTGGTGAGGCTGTAGGGAGAAAAGAACCCTTTTCCACTCTTGGTGGGAATGGAGATGCTGTAGTCAGGGTTTTCAAGCAAATAGATTTAATATAGGACACATAATTATTAGGATTATTTTATAATATTAACCCAAAGAGTCAAATGCAGAAGGGTGAAGATTCGTCCACGTACTAGGGACCAAAAGAAACCAGATGCGGGCCTAAATCCCATGGCAATGTTCTGCATGAGTCAGCTGAAGACCTAGAGACCATAACAATGTCCTTAATGAGTCCAGCTGGAGGCCTAGAGCCCATGGCAATGTCTTATGAAAGTGTGTATATCAAGGTCCTTCCCTGGGAAGGCCCAAAGATCAGTGGTAGAAGCTAGAAAGTGGGATGAAGGATCTGTGCTAGCAGGGTGAGGGATCTGCACTGGAGCCAGGAAGTGACGCTCAAGATAAGGACCAGAGCTCCCCTGAAAATAACCACAGCCATTCTCAGCAGTAGTGAGGACCTGAGTTCTTCCAATGCTGAGATGAGTTGAGTTCATATCAGGAAAACCAGAGTGACAAGCTTCTCCAGGAGAGTCAACAGCGCACCATCTTCCCCTCCAGTTCTCCTTTTATGCTGTTGGCAACAATCCTCAGGTGGGCCCTCCACACTCAGCACCACGCTGATTCAATTCAGCTGAATGTTACAAACTGACCATTAGTTAATACACTATATTAGACTGGTGCAACCATTAAGGAAATCAGTGTGGATATTCCCCAATAAACTAAAACTAGAAGTTCCATTTATTCCTGAAATAATGAAAAGTATCATACCATGGTTATATATGCATACTCACATTTAGCAACACAATTTATAATAGCTAAATCTTGAAAACCATCCATTCATCAACAGATGAATGGGTAAAGAAAATGTAGTATTTATACACAATAGAGTGCTACTGTGTCATAAAGAAGGATAAACTTGAGCCATCTGTAGGAAAATGGATACACCATTGTGAGGAACCACTCAGACTGCTTCAGTGATCAGGGGTGTCTAAGGACGCCTGAGGATGTGACTCCACTTGTGTAGCACAAGCACAGAGTGGGATACTGTTATAGAACCATGACTTAGCACAGCTAAACACGCATACATTAGTTGTGGCACTATGTAAGAATGTAAATACGAGATAACAAACTCTGTAAGAATTATACAATAAAGGCACAGGCAGCTCTTGCTCTTGTTGTCTTGCACCTTTATGCTGTTGCACTCTGCTCTGCTTCATGCTCCCTGCTGTTGTTGCTGATGTCTTGCACACATGTATTCTTTACCCTGGGTACCTCACCCGTGAAAATCTCCCCTGGGGTCCCCTGAGCAGGCTGACAGCATTTCAAGTGAAATAATTTTAAGCTAACTAAACTTGACACACAAGTTTGAATGTTGCATTGTTTCTCTGGTGAGAAACCAAAACCATAAATAAGGAGCAAACTGGAGGATGGATACTGGGAAGTGGGAAGACAGTGTTTAAATGGGGAGGGGGACAAGGGAGAGAGGAGGAAGGGGAGTGAGGGAAATGGAAAAGAGAGAGGAGAAGGGAAAATTAGAAACACAGCTTTTGTAAATGGGTAGGGGAAGAAGGGTTGAATGGAGTGGAAGAAAATGTGAAAAACAGAAAAGAAAAATGAAGGCATATGCACAGGGACAGATTCCCAATGTGAATGTGATCAGTATGTATGACAAATATGTACTAATACAAAAAGATAAAAATATCCAACAGTAATATCATATAGTTAGTTATTTAACTAACATTACTTGTTAGAGTAGTAGATATAAGTGGGTGGGGAACCAGAGGATAATAAAAGTAAAATTTGAAAAATTAATCATTGGGAGATGAGTAGGAGGATGAAAAGTTGAGATGAAGCATGCTATTGAAAGTAAAAAGAATGAAAGATAAGAACATAAAATAAAAATGAGCAAACATAAGGAAGGAAAAAAAAAAGACAGCAAAATAAAGGGACAAAAAGGAAGAGTAGGAATGAAAAAAAGTTAGCAAAATCAAGAAAGAATAAAGGATAAGGACCCCCCAACCCCAATAAAACAAGGAAGAAACAAGAAAAGAAAAAAATTGAGTCCAAAGAAAAATTTCTGTCTAGTTTTTTTTTGTTTTTTTTTTTTGTTTGTTTTTTGTTTTTTGCGGTACTGGGGATTGAGCTCAGGACCCTGCACTTGCTAGGCATCTGTCTAGTTTTGAATGAGTGGTTTCTTGCCAGGATCTGAAAGTTTGGAATCCAGTAAGTCACAAATTTCTCTGCGTAGCTTCACAGGCTGTGAGTTTATGAAATGCCCCCTTCTCCAGAGGCCCCTCTGCCACACACATAAAACTGTGCCAACTGTCCAAGCTAAGGCATATCTTTGTTTATCTAGGTAGCCAGGGAAAGCAGCATACTAGTCTCTGCTGTACATAGCCTGCAGTGGTGTGAGTTCACGCCAACTGCTGAATTTAATGCCAGCACTTTCAGATGCAGCCATCTCTGAAAGTCACAGTTGCTGGGCCTGGTTTTTCATTACAGAGTGGCCTGTGAGACAAAACAGACCTCTGCTTTAATTTGCAAGTGTTGGGTATTTTGTCCCAGTGGCAGGAAAGTGACTAAGACAGAGGTCTGCCTACCTTATGATTTTAATTTTAATTACTTTCTCAGAGGTCCTTCCTCTGAATACAGTCACCATGAGGGTTAAAGTCTCAATTTATGAATATTTGGGAGACACAAACATTCCATTTCCAATAACTTTCTAATGGAAACCATAACTCCCTCCTACATTCTAGGCACTGTGAAATGTTCTCTACGTTATTATTTCTTCTAATCCTAATGAGGACTTCATGAAGTAGGTGTTTTATTGCTTATGTATTTTTTATTTTAAAAAGAATAAAAAAACAAATAACAACAACATAGACAAAAACAAAACAACACAAAAATAATCAAAATGATACAGGGTTTCAAAACAAAATGATAGGGATTAACAGTGGTTGTTATATTACATATTATTATCTTCAATGAATTTGCTCAGATTACCAGATGTAAGAAAGTAAGATTGAAAAGGAAAGAATAACTGGGATGAGGGAAAAGAGAAAAGAAAGAAATAAGGAAAAAATATGAATATATACACCTCACACACACAAAATAGCTAAGATAATTGTACTACTAATTTCTATTGTTTTAGTGAAATGAACAGTTAATGTTTAATTGCTTGATAAGTCTTACATGTCTATTTTGTTTTTCTGAGTAACCAATTTGAAGATAATATGTAATACAACAACCATTGTTAATTTCCTATAACTGTCTGAAATTCTGTATTGCTTTTATTGTTTTTATGTATTATTTATGTCTGTGTGTTTGTTAGTATGTCTTGTTTCTTTTAATCTTTAAAATAAAATAAAAAAATTGAAAAAGAATGCAAGATTGATTAAACCATTAAAGAGAATAAAAATAATAAAAAACATTAGAAATGATGCAGAGCTTCACTAAACAAGATGGTAGGAATTCACCAATCATTGTTATAGCGCGTATTGCTATCTTCAAATTAGTTGTTGAGATGACCAGATATAAGCATGCAACATTGGTAAAAAATAAATGAAGCATTAATCGCTCCTTTCAATAAACCAATAGACATCAGCAGTATTTTTGTAAATGAGTTCAGGGAAGGTTTATGATTTGTGGGTGGCTGTACAACCTTTAGAGGTGGAAACAGCATTTAAAGGATTCATGACACCAAAGCCAGTGCTTCCTTTTGAGAGCCCCACCCACTACTGAGCCCCTTCATCTTTAGCTGTGGATGTATCCTTCCAACTCTGTCTTCTGTTCTCAGTGTTACAGTTCTTTCCACATGACTTGTTTCCTGAGGTTTTGTATTTGCTCACACTGTTTTCAGACTAAATATCTTTTTCCCCCTTGTTGTTACTGTTCAAGTTTCCCCATAAGGGGCAAAGCCTCTGTGAAACCTTCCTGCACCTTTTACTCTTACATTGAATGTGTGAAACTTTCCTGTATATTCCATTCTATTTCATTTGGCTTTGCATTTTGGTTACCTAAGGGCCATATTTCCCCATTCTACCACCAAATTGTGAGTATTTTAAGGTAGGTATTTTTCTTAGTTACTTTTCCTGTTGCTGAGACAAAACACACAATACCCAAAGTTAAAGGAGGGAAGGTTTATTTGGCTCACAGTTTGTAGAGGTTTTAATTCATAGCTGGCTGTCTCCAAGGCAGGGCGGCATGGCAGAGGGGCATTGTAGAGGCAAAACAGTTCATGGAGGGCAGAAGGTACCAAAGCAGTGAAGTAGTGAATCATCAGTAGCAAGTGACAACAATATCCATCTTTCTGTCCCTCACATTCTAGTCAGGTTTCATGCCCTTAGGGCAGGTAGAATTCAGACCCAGTATGGACCCTTCCCATTACCCACTTCCGGAACTATGCCAAACCAATCAGTGGACTAACGTAGTAACTGCACACCCTTAATCCCAGCATCACACACTCAGGATTTGGCTAGCCCCTCCTATAACAACATGAAGCTTTGGGGGTGACACCTCGACACAAGCTGTAATACGAATGCAGCACATAGTAGCTACTTTAATAAGCACTGAGTGAAGGTCCAGAGAGAGATAGTAAATGTGTGACTCAAGGAATGTGTTTATCATTTGCGTCTAGATGTTCCCCCGAAGCCTCATGGGGTTGGGTTTTTTTCAGAGGTAGCTGAATCTAGAGCATGCAATTGAGTACTAGTGCAATGCTGGGATTAAGGGTACTGGGATTAAGGGTAGTGGGACTGAGGGTGGGTGATTGCTAGGCCAGTCCACTGACTGCATTTGTACTGCCCTAATCCTGGTAGACTGGATATAATACAAGGGACAGAAAGAGGCATGTCTTGCTCTCTCCTGTTTTTGCTGTCTCCTACTGCCATGAACTGTTGCCCGCTGCCACAGTACCCTACCCTGGAGCCAGCCGATTAGAGACTAAAACCTCTACAAACTGTGACCCAAATAAATCTTTCCTCCTTTAACTTTGGGTGTCAGCTATTTTGTCTCAGCAACAAGAGAAAAGTAACTAAGACAGAGTCACAGTGGAAGTGCAAGTGAAAGGATGGATTGATAAAACTTGGTAATTCTTACTTAGGAATTTGGGGGCTGAGGCAGAAGAACTGATGACTTCAAAAATTTTCAGGGCAAGAATGGCATTGTCGTTACGGCATCCAAGAGGTGCGACCACTGTAGGGAAAGACAGGGTAATTGTGGCGGCAGCAGTGACCGTAGCAGCTACCACTATTCCAAATACTTGAAATGTTCGCAAAGCCAAATGTTTAGCATTTACTGCTCACTGATTGCTTGCAGTAGTCTTGTGAGGTGTGTATAACTAATCTCAGTTTATAACTGACAAAACGGAGGTTGAGACAGGTTAAGTAAATTGCTCAAAACAATTTGCTCAAAACACAGCCAGCAAGTGATACTGAGATTCTAACTCATCTGTGGCTCTGCAGTAAACCTGGCCCCTGACAACCTGAAGTTATCTGATGTTTTTCAAGTGCAGCAGGGCAAGCCTCACCATTCTCCAGTAACTTGGTGGTGTCTGACAACTGAGTGAAAGCCAGCACTGTAGAGAGTCTGCCTGACATGCACAGTTCCCTGGACACAGACAGAAAACTCCCCATCCAGCCTTTGAAGCATTGCGAAGTTATGGGAGTGGACAGAGAGATGTCTGGAAAGCCCGGGTTGTGCAGGCTGTTTCGCAGAGGTTGCCAAAGAGACATTGCCTTGGCCAAGAGATGCCAAGGAAAGCTGGATATTACCTCTTCTACTTATCATAGAGAGGGGAAAATACCTCCATAAACCTTGTCACAGTCAGCTATAAACAAATATCCTCATCAATAGCAGTGTCAACAACTTCTATAAGTGGATATGGGGTATATACACCTTTGGAGAGTCCACAGTGGGAAGTAGCCAAGACTCAGGCCAGTGAAGCGGACACATATACCTAATAATAGAAGAGCTTGGGTAAGGGAAATTAAGGACACAAACTTGCCAGAGATAAAATGTAGTGTGGAGAAGTTTTTGTAAGCTGATAGGAGATGCAAAACAGGAACACATTTTGCAGAATTCTTTAGGCAATCCCTTGGTGGGTATAAGGTGATTGTATTTTTAAAGGTATAAACCTGAGAGGAGATTAATTGGGTTCTGAGTAGAAGAAGCAGTGTAAGTGGTTTGACAGAAGTATGTGTAGGAACTATAGAGAAGTTCAGGAGATAGAGTGGAGGACTCAGGGGATAGATTTTTTCCAAAGTTGAAATGAACTGACCTATCTATTCTGACAAGGTAAAGGGAGAACAGATGATTGGGGCGTTCTTCCCGTGGAATAAAAGAGAAATGGGTAATAGATTTTTGTCACGTTGGCCCAGGTCAGCATGGAAAGGATTTACACTAAATGTCCAGAAGGATGATGAGCAGAGGAAGAAAGTAGAACAACAGAATATGGGAATTTCTATTAGAAGCCAATAGAATCTGCCGTTTTGGCAGAACAGCATAAATGGATTGTTTCTTAGATTAGCTAATGAGTTTTCTTTTAGTGCTGTGGTTGTACAGGAGTTGTGGATGCTCTACGTCTGACTTTTTCCCATGCTAGAAGTGGACAGCTTTAGGCTCACTTGTCTGCTACTTTACCGCAGAATAATTCTGCATTTTCTCCCTTCGAAGTGAAATATGAATCTTCCTACAATCTTTTCCTGTTGTTATGACAGCATTTTGATGTGCTTTTATATTTTAATAATTCTAAACGTAGTATATTAATTTTGAATATAAATGTATCCACACACATGCCCGCCGGTGGTAATAGGCTATGTTTACTTTCTCATTTGTACATTTGGGAAGGGGTGATACGTTCTGATAACTCATTAGAATACATGGCTTGAAAATTTTCATTTTAAAATAGAATAGTTTCAAGCAACATTAAATTTTAATTAGAACCCTTCACTGCATTTCATTATGAGGTTATTCTGTAATTACTCAGCAGGTCTCGGTGTTTACTAATGCAGAAGTGACAGCACATAATGCTAAAGAATTATTGCCACATTGCTGGAAGAGACAATTAGAGAATGTGGAACAGATAAAGGTATTGTTTAAAGAGCCTCAGGAGAAAACGCAGCCTCACACCATCATCCTCATTTTCTCGTAACCACCTTTTCCATGTCCATCTAGGGCAATGTACAGCACATGGACGCTGTTTACCGGAGGTTAAATAGCCCACGTAATGGCTCTGGCTGCAATTTTCACATTTTGCATGATACTCTTTTCTTGCAGGGCTGGAGATGAAGTGGAATCTGTGAGACATACTGTAGTTCTAAACTGCTCAGATACATTATATGTGGGGAGAAAATAAAATCCCATGTAACTGCTATAAATTGAGGTTTTTGAGAAGCGTTATGCCTCTTAATTGTTTTATGTCCCTCTAATTAGGGTAAAGGTATTATATTATGACCAGAAAATATAATGGTGTTAGAAAGCTCTTTCAAATGTACCCTGATCCTTACAGCGTGGTAGGGCTGTGGAGGCTGTAATTTTTATATATGTTTAAGTACACTGGAATTCTTTATTTCTCTTTAAGTTTTCTTTTGTGTGGACTTCATATTTTTGCCGCTAATTTGATTCCCTGGCACCTTCCTCTGCCCAAGATTTCCTCTGTATAGCCAGCAGGAATCAAGGCAAAGATCCTGATAATTTAGTGTTTTAAACACCAAAAGTATTTTAACCAAGACCTCCAGGTCACTGGGGTGGCTGTGTGGCTCTCTCTTCCTCTGTGTATAGTTGTTCGGGATATTGGAGGGAAGGCATGAGACAACATCTATGGAGTGGGTTGCCTTGATGGGTCACTTTTTTGCACTAAAGACAGCAGACACTCGTACCTTGTTCTGCTGTTAGAGGACAAAGCCCTCAGGCTTTCTTCTGTAAGTGTAAGGTTAGCTGTAGATGCTTGACTTAGTGGGGTAGGGTTGCCATAACGGTACTGTGGACTGAATAGCTTAAGTAATGAATTTTTTTCCTATAGATCTGCAACCTAGAAGTCCAAGATCAAGACAGGTGTATGTTTCCCTTCTCTGCTGGCTTGCAGATGGCCGTTTCTCATGGTGTCCTCACATGGTCTTTCCTTTGTGCGGGACCATCTGTAGTGCCTTTTCATGTGCCCAAATGTCCTCCCTTTACAAGGCTATCCATCAGATTGCATCAAGGCCCACTCTAATGGCCTCATTTTAGCTTAATGACTTCTGTAAAGCCTTATCTGAAAATACAGCTACATTCTGAGGTACTAGAGATTAGGGCCTTATAAAAATTTAGGAGGATGCCATTCAGCCCATTAAAATACCTTTTATCAGGTTAAGGAAGTACCACTTTACCGCAGTTTGCTGAGAATTTTTCTCATGAATTAATAATGAATTTTTTTTTAAATTTTATTTTAAAGACAAAAAAATGGAGACATATGAACCAGAAAAGCCATAAACAATACAGAAAATACAAAGTTATACAGAATATAGTAGGGAATTAGAACTGGATGTTGTATTACATAGTTATCTTCACATTAGTTAACACAAAAACATTAAAGGAAATACCAAATTATAGATAAGAGAGTAGGGAATTTGCACTGGATGCTGTATAATATAAGGTTATCTTCATTTCTGCTAGTACAAAAACGACTGAGGAAATACAGAATTATAGAGAAGATGGAAGGGAATTAGCTCTGGATGCTGTCCTACATAATGTTACCTTCATCTTTGTTACTCAGGTTACACAGATGATGGCCCTTTTGATCAGTTCATTTTTTCTCCTCCCTCATCTCCGTTGCCCTACCACTCAATCAGTCATCTTCCCTGTGACAATAACTGCATTCCTGGGATTATCTATACCCTTGGACTCTCGCCTTGGGAAGAGATACAGCTGCCTCAGACTATACTATGACATACAGGGGTGTATACAAACTGCCATGGTTGGAGGTGGGAAAGCACATATGCTCACAGCGGACCGCCCAGCTCCACCCTGTCGTCATGCTATGGGTGGGGGCGGGTCCAGACCATGTGGCTCCAGCATTACCGTTCCCCACCCCTTGCAGCTGGGCAATGGGTCTCCGAAGCTGAAGCTACGAATGCAGAAACGAGGGCGTGGGCCAGGGGTGTGCTTGGAGCGGTAACCTCCTCCCTCTCTATCTTGTCTCCCTCCAACTGCGCCATGTCAGATCTGCGATCCCCTCCTCCAGAGGAGGTTCTGCTTAGACTTTCCGAGGGCTTCACTTCCTATCTCAGATCCCTCCCGAGTTCAGGATATCCACCTCCCTCCTCTCTGTCCTTCACATGTTGCTATATTGCCGTGTCTGAGTGGCATTCCTCTGGGAGGTTCTCTCTCCGCTGCCCACCCGGTCACCATGGGTTCATATAACGTTCATATATGCAAGCAGTATGGAGACACTCTTGTTGCTTGCATCAGTAGTCTGGGGTGAGTCCTAAAGCCTGTGGACTCGTCCCATTGCTGTCAGGAACAGGTGGTGATTGCGCAGGCTGCTGAGGCTCAAGGTGCTCACAGAGGGCGTTCAGAGTGAGAGCTGAAGCCCAGTAACTCAGTTCATGCTTCCTGCTTGATGCTGGAGTGAGAAGGGCGTGGTGTCGTGTGAGCCACCTCCATCTGCAGCTCTCTCTTGCTGTTGTGCTCCAGTTCCCGTTTGTTCCTTGGCTGGATCCCTGGGAGTTGCTGTGGCTCTGATGTGGGTGCCAATGCACCCCACCGCTCCCCACTGG